>QNGE01007829.1:0-20619 GCA_008508345.1 Paragonimus westermani
ACCTTTGTCTTCTAATGAACTCATGGGTCCATTCGAATCGTTTTACAAATATGACAACAAGATGTTTACCATTTTGCAGTCGGCTACTCAAACGCCTTTAGAGAATAGAGTTCAAGATATATTGTATCTCTAAATAAGTAAGGCGTGATAAAAAAAATTCTACACTCATAGCTGTAACCGTGCAGTATACCATCCGTGGATCTTGTTACAGGATTGGATAAAGTTGTGGATGCACATATGTACGGAAGATGGCCGTTCTTCTTATGGATCATAGTGGTAACCTGCCATAATGCTTCGTATGAACTTAAACGATGACAAATAAATTAGGCTGTTGATGCAATGCCTCAGAACTTTTGGGGAGCTGGTTAAAGGTTCGGTGTCTTCCTCGAAACGCTTGAGAAGGCTGCAGCAAGATATTGTGATGACCATGGAATCACGCTGGTGTTGATAGATTTTTAACTGAAGGAATCAGGAACAGAAAATACACCAAAAGGTCACATCATGGGTGAGATTCCCGACTTTCATGTAAGCAACAGTGATTCGGAAGAGCCAGTGCATTTTATGGCATCAAGTAACTCCCAAGTAATTGAATGATAACTTTCTGCTCATGGATTCTTAGTGAACGTAAAACACTGCGATACATTCCTTGACTTGCTCATAACACTTACGTTTTAGAAAACACAATCTGCTTTATCCATGACGACGTTTTGAGGACTGAACCATTTGTTTAAAACAGGTTAACCTTGTAGCAATAGCGTTTGGTGACTTCAGTGACAGAGAGCTAGTCCCGGAACAACGTCACTGGGGAACGTGGAAAGCATACTTCTTTCTGGTTGTGCAGTGTCATCTATTCAGCGTGTAAACAGGAGCTGAATAGGTGATTCATTTGGAGTACGCCAGAGTTAACTATCAAACAACAGCGCATGAAGTGAAGCATGTGTACTATGCTGTTATGTAGTTAATCACTTGGCGGATTGTGAAAAGCTCGGTAGTTTACCGTAAACCTGCAACAGCTGGTTCAGTACTGCTCGGCTTTTACAGTTGAAAGTCTGACTGTGGTTTGTGGACCAAAGACAGGTGATCTTACAACTTTTAGGTGGTGCTGGGAGACTGACGTAGAATAGGCAACGAAAAACATCTTACGTCAGTCTTGAATGTCGATATGCACACTACTAATAGCCAATAGTGATCAGCTGGGAAGCCATTCTAGTGAGCGGACCTTTCTCGGACAAATCCACTTCACAAGGCGGACGTGAGTTCATTTGCGTTAAGGGCAAATCACATTCTTTACTCAATTTCAGCCAGGTCATTAAACCGTCTCTAATCCTTGAAGTGCCTTAATGATAGAAACCTTGAAATCTCCGGCATTATTGCTACCTGTGAGTTATCTTTTTAAATAACGGTTGTGCAGTCGGCCTTCTTGGGCACTTCAAAAGAAAAATCAGTGGCTTGTTGCGGTGAAAATTCTGACAGTCTGTGTACACAGATTTTATTTCAGTGGTTTATTGGTGACTTGCGACGGAAAGCTGATTGTCCTGTTAACAAACTGTTTCAAACGTCCTGTTAACGTTTTTCATTTCCGCAGACATTCTGATCCGCTAAACTAGGAAAGGGACGTTGTGCGTTAAATACTCGGCCTAAGTATAATTCAAATTGACTGGTAGCCAAAAATGCTCCTCTAACCTACGTGCGTTCTCATTGAAGTTCCTCTTCATTACAATAACGCTGCAGACGACGATCCACACAACCGTTCGGAAATCGATTAGTAGGAGAGATGTGGATAATAAAAAGCAGCATTATCATAATCAGATTTGGGTTGGAAGATGCATTTCGTAAATTAGAGCTGCAAACTGCTACTTTCTCGTTTGTTTTTAGAAATGACCAGATGTTCCGAACATATGACACTATGCTGACATACTGCCTTCAACAGACGGGATATTGACGATTGTTGAGTAATAGGGATTTTGTTTTTTTCATGCAGATTGAACATCACCCAAAAGTGGTCACAGATGTTGAATACCCATAGACTTTCCAGTCGTTCCTTTTTAAAAGTAAGCACTGGACACGAGATTTGCTCTCATTAGAACTCGTCAATGGTGCGTATCCTCGCCATGGCCGGGAAACCTCGGATGTTTGAACTTTGAGGACCATCGCCGATGTAGCTTACCACCAAGCCTAGTTGAAGGTCATAACTTAAACAACTTCTCCATACAAAAAGTATGCAAACAGACCTTCACATTCAGCTCGAAAACAGCGAATTGCCTATGCACACTTTAGAGGTAGCTGGAAACAAAGGAATCTGAGGGAAAAGATTACACTTCCGTGAAAGAAAAAATGAAGACCGGTGTGAGCTTGAACATCCGTTCAAGCCATCACCATACTTTGCATAACCGACAAGAGGAAACACTACACATATGTTGGGTTAACATAAACCTCGTTTGAAAAAGTGTTTTCCTCTAACTGAAGGCCTGCCTGAACCGGCTGGTAGCACCATCTGTGAGTAGTTTCACTGACAGAAAGTGAGCATATAGTGTGCTTCTTGCATGACAATTTGTATCCCGTGAAGTTTCACCCCGACATGCTGGGTCACAACAACGTATTTCAGTCAGGTGTTCTAAATGGTCGGGTAGACCCAGATATGTTCCTAAACAGAGAATTTGATCGCAATCATCATGGTAAGATGGCCAGTTCGGAATATGCACATAGTTGGAACAACCGTGGACAGTGACCTTCAAACACAGGGCTTAGCAGTACTTCCGCAAAGAAGGCAAACTACAGACCATAACCATGAATCACGAAACCACGTGAGAAATGAAACACAGATGCTTCTTTACACATTCAGAATCATTATAAAATTCTTGCCTTCATCGGCAAAAAATATGTTTATGGGTTGAACTCTCATTATCCAACTAGTGGGACAGGTTCAAGTGGAGCTTTTCAGAAATATCGCTAGGCTTGACTTGCCTCGGTCTAAGTTGACATGATAAAAATGACGACAGACGATTGAAGCTTAAGGAGTATGTGTATTCTGTGCCACTCATCAGATTTAAATCTGCATTAGTTACCGATAGAAGCGTCTTTTTTGAAGTTGCATTTTTACAGTTGTTCCATCAGGTAGAATTTAATCGATACGCTTTGTTTCAAGCCTTCACATTCTGCCAACAAAAGAGTAAATTGTTGGTTCCTGTTTCTTAGGGTGTTGTTGACTACGTGCATTTGAATAAACGTATTTCTGGACAACTTTAGTGGAATGTTTCTTCCCCATAGTCACTTTTGTAAGCACATCTGCTTACAACAAAACAAATACCTCATAAGCGTATTCACTCTTGAATGTACACCGTTGTTTGACTTTGCTGTTTGATATGTGAAAGCGAACTACGGAATGAAGTCATTATAATGAAGAACAGTTTACACTTACCTGTAACTCGATTATCTGATGTTAAATGCTGGAGGTTAGACGTCGAAATCATTTTCTGAATGTTCTTCCTACAGTCACCTTTTTGTTCAAACTGGAGCTCATTCTTCTTCTCATGGCTACTTGATATTGCAGCAGCAATGTAAACCACTGACCTAGTGTTATCGATGAGGATGCTGATTACAATAACGTCCTATATTATTTATGCATTGTTCACAAGCTTGCTTACAACTGACGAATTGTATACTTGTTATTGCTATGTCCCCAAAGGTCAACACGAAAAACATTATTAGGAATACGTTTTTAGAGAAACATTAGTGCACATCATGCAATTTTTCACTCCTACGGGTAGGATGCCCAGTGTAGGCCTGAGAGGTAGTTTGATAGAAATTTTTAAGACTGGAAGTACAGAAAAAACGGACTTCGGACCGTTGGGTTCATTTTAAGCAAATGGTCAATATTGATATAAAACACTTCTTGCGTGCTTTATACCGTTTTCGGCAACCTAAAGTTATTTATCATTAAGTCATTGAAGTCACTATGTGGCCGTTGTTTTATGGAAGTTCACACATGGCGAACAGTTTATCACATTCCTCTTGTGATGAAGAAAAAACGAACTCCACCGAATGTAACTGAACAAAATACAACCGCTACTCTCAGTCAAAACGTTTTTCGTGCAGTTCTCAGGAGAGTTGCACCATATGTATGTAATTTAGAAGAAAAGTGTATCAGCTAGCAAACTGCTAATGGCATAACTGTTGGGTATCCACATGAAACAGAATAGGTAGTCTGATTTATTGGGCAGATATTAATCCAGAAAAGGTATTTGTTGGATGTTCACTTAAAAAGGGTTAGCTGGCAATATATATCATTGACAACATATATCACAGCTCATATATCATAGCTCGAATTTGTAACGTCAAACAAAGGGATAACTGACGGCACACAGTTTATCCGTTTGTTGGCACCATGAATAGCGTCGATGGAATAAATCAGCGAGTATAATAACGAACGGCGAAACACTATAAAAGATGGTCTGTTTTAATGTTGACAGTGCATAACTGGAATATGTCCCCAACCACGAGGCATGTATTTGGGTCGACCGTCTTACATGTCTCGTACGCTAATCAGACTGTCAGGAAGTCCGATGTTAAAACTGTGGCGTAACCGATCTTCCGACAGAACTATAAAACATATCGGTGAAGGAATCATAGACCACTCGCAAATTTTTTCGGTACCGCCAAACAGGGAAATTTCGCTGGTCACGTAGAAGTCAGGTGGCTCATGACCGGATAAGCGTCACAACAAAGTCAAAATTGCTCTTGCTGGCTTGATGTGCAGACGGTTTGAAGGTGGACCAGAAGACAACCTTAATGTGACTAACAATGTATTTCACAGCTTAAATATCTACTCTATGCCGTTAGAAAATGATGTGATAGTTATCGCAAATCAAATGTGCATACCTCTCCGACACGTGTGAGTGAACAGTCAAGTGATTATCAAAATTTTTAGAAGTCTAGAGGTGTTGTCAGACGTTGTTTGAGAAGAGAAATTATTGGTTATAGGCAAGTGCTAAAGAAAGAACGAAAATTCCCATCAGAATGACGTATACAACAATTAGCCAACAATGTAAGAAGAGCTAGAGAATGTTAAATGTAACTTGAAATCCACGTCTTCACAAAAAGTGTGACGGACGCGAAGTGGATAGATAAATAAACCAATTTTGCTCACTCACCATCATATACAAGGTTGTTCATTGTTGGACTGAGAACCAAAATTCTTGAATTCCTCAGACACTTTATTTGCCCCGTTTTTGAAGAACACCATCAGGTGGACAGTCCAGAAGACTGAAGAGACGGCCGCTAAGGTTTCTGGAAGGAGAAAGTAGACTCAATAACGATAAACTCTCGTTTGTGACATGGAGGTCATTTTCACTTCCTAAACTGTGTGTACTAGTCATTTTATATGGTGTACACAATAGCAGAATTTAGGTTTGAAAGTCGCATGTTTGTCTGATTTCATTCACTTCTGTAGGTTAGCAGCAAAAGGCCTTTCTTCAGTAAGGTCATGCCCCAGTTGATGTCTTATGTCTGCAAAGCTCAACTGTTCTTAAGAGGTTAACATTTTGAATTGGCCAGCCTACGGTTCAGATATGGACCTCACAGGAAGTGATACTCAGTGGTAGGTCTAGTGCACAGGGACACCAAGTTGTACGGCCCTACTGCGAAATTGGCGCTTGCAATGAAACGAGTTTTGAATATTTACAGTCTTATGTTACTGCGGTCTATCTGCATGCATATGGTCACTATATGTAATACAGCGGCAAGTGGAAATGACCGAACACTTCGTGTCACTCTTTTGTACAATTACGGGGTTCACGGTGACGGTAGGCTGTTGACACAACTGCATGTCGAATTTCCGTGCCTAATTCATTTTATATAAAAGCTTTAAGCCCAAATGCAACCTACTGCTTTTAGTAACGTTTGGTTCCGGATTATGAAAATAATCGCCGCTGAATTGTTAATGGGAAAGATATTATCAAGATAGGTGGTAGCCAGCTACTTATGTTGCTGATGAAAGCCTTTTGTTTTGCTTACTGATGCGTATAGACAGAAACCATGTGCGGTTGCTCTACAGTTTGGCAGCTGTTAGCCCGTATACTTGAAATCGCATACGCATTGCTTCGAATCCAGTTAATGCCCAAATTACTGCAATCACGCTTGTTATTGGCGACTAACAGTTGTGCACACAAGTTACTCGAACCAGTCAGTGAGCTGTTGTATTCGTTTTGGTTTTGATCTTATGTACGCATAGTGCTGACCGAATTGTCCTGTCGAATGGATTCGGACTGTATTCACGTGGACTCCAGCATTTGTCATCCCGGTGCCGGAAAGTGTGTGTGCCCTGGTGGATGGATCTACGTGGAGCAGCTGCATGCCTGTCGTAAGTCACTTAGCGTTGCATCGTATGCCAATGCGGTGCTGGTAGAATTAAATAACTTGTAAATGAGTGCGCCTAACGTACTATTTACAGATTTTTTTACTAAAATTTGTTGTCATGCCCACTATGTTATTGTGATTGTTAATGCTTCTGTTCGGTCGTCGTGTTCATGATGTAAGCTCTCGGATTAGATCTTTAATTAGGCATGCTTCGTTATGCTATCCACCGAATGGATACTCCAGTGAAACGCGACCAGTAGGCTGCGATGATAATGCTCACTTAGTTCATTAGATCCGATATTTCGTTGACAGTCTTTCGTACGTATCCATGTCCACAGGATTGTTAGCCAACAAAAAACACGTAAAACATGGGCGCAACAGATGTGAATTATCAGGTCTCTTCATCGTTCAACCATGGTCGGTTCATAATGTGAGCGCTTATCGCCCCTACCAAGTGTGTTCGCGCGGTGTTGTATTTGCGAAATCCATTCACAGTAAGGTCAGAACATGGTTGACTCTGAGCGCATTTCAAAATTTATACTGCCGAGAGGAAGTCTTAAATAGTGGAGTACAGAAGATAGACAAAGCTACATAAACATGTTTTGACTGTTGATTGAAGAGTTAAGCGTTTGTGGCTGACATTTTTGGAGAAGCATGACGGTTTCAGGAGTTTTCCTAATAACAATCAAACTGAGCCATTCGTTAGCACAGAAAAAATGTACTATATGATGGCAAGGAAACTGAGCGCACTCGCTCTTTGACATTCCCCGAGTGAACTTTTGAAATCCAAAATCCCGTTGTTAACATTATAACAGCAAAACTAGGTTGCTGAGTTGGTTCGAGCGTACCGTACGTGTTGGGCTTCAGATTGGAAGAAGTGTGATAGAAAGATGAGATTGAACCCTGAGGCTTTCATGTAGATCGATACTACATGGATTCGGATGGGGTATCCTGAATACAAGGGAGAAGTGTTCAGACTTCTGCAGTGATTACTTCAAGTCTATCATCCCAAAGAGGGGTTTAGAATTAGTATATACCTTGAAGCATACAGTTTTCATCTCAAAGTTTAATACTTCTTGTTTAGCTCCTACCGTTTCCTGCATGCAACAGGGACGTCCTACCAAAAGCCACTGCATCAGATCATCATCATAATGGATCAAAGTTCGAAACGAACCCAAAGTCAGATATACACTGATCTTGATGAACGTGGACTGTGTTGGCTTTGCTAAGTGCAGTTGTATGTGGAATACTGTTCCAATCGAATTAGTTCTACTAGCAATAAATAATGAACCAGCTGTTACCCAGAGCTAGCTTCGACATAATCGAGACGGAATTTTAGTGAATGTGGAGTCGATTAGTTCATTTTGAGCTGCCAGTTATTCTATACATAAGACAGCTAGGGCAAATAGTAGACAAGGTGAAACATTGTCCTACCAAGCACATTACGTTCACCAGGTGTTTGACAAGCAACACATCTACAGCCTCATAATAAGTACATACAGGCTTGACGATTGCTGACGCGTTCTGAAAGGTGAAAATTAAACTATGAATAGTTGTGGCCTTCAGACGGTTACCTTGTTAACTTGGATTATCACAGCCAAGTCATGCTATACATATATGATGCGATGACAGTGCCAGTACGACTGAATAGTAAGAGGAATCTGAGTTGATTGCATTCTTTACATTTGTTGCTCGTTTGATTTGTGCATTTCAATTAGGAGGAATTTTATGTCTCGTATTTATCCTCATCACGCTTAATTTTATATTAGTAGCATGTAACCTTGGTTTTGAGCGTAGGCATCTGACTTAGGGTTGAGTGTCAGTCGTACACATGTGATACACTCATTCCACGACAGCACTATGTTGGGTTAATTGAGACAGAAGTCTGGATGCCAGTAAAGCATGTTGGTAGAACGTTGCTGGAAGGACAAACTTCCACGAATGACGTATTTTACAGAGAGATATACGTGTTTAGATTTGAAGGTTATCCGATTTAATTATTGACTGTAATTTGTTCACTTAATCAGGACAAAAAACATCGGACAATAATGACGAGTTTTGCCAAAGATGTCAGTGGCATCTGCGTCAGTGTATCCTACTACAGGTGCGTGATCCCTGGCTCAGTGGATTTTGGATCAGCTCGACAGAAGACACTCAGATCAACGGCACACACGTTTCGCTCACTCTGTAAGTCATTTGACTGTTTGGAAAAAGTCGGCTATCGATCTGAAAGTGAACTTAGAATCGCGGCTTTAATTATGTTACTAATTAGCAGCCGTTTGATGGATGTAGAATTCATTCAGTAAGGACAATAATCCCAGCGAGATGATGATTCACGTCACTAGTAGGAAGACGGTACGCAGACAGTTCCACCAATGACTGAACAATCTAGGGGAAAGAACGAAAAAATGAAGACGATTTGTATGAAACCGCACTTCGAGTCCGTAGCAGTTTTTATAATAATTGCTTTAGAAGATCAGTAGTTTCCGTTAGTTGAAGGACAGAACCTTACACTTTTGCAAACTATCTAAGTTTGGAGGCTCATTTTTAATATGAAATATTCCGAAACTCAAGGGAGGAGAATGAATGCAGGTAGACGGAAAGGAAACTGTTCACGAGCAGGCAGAAAATTCTGCTCCTAGGCTCACTCGTGAATGCAGTGCATGATTATTTATTTGAATAAAGAGTTAATATTACTGAAACTAGTTATCGTGGGCCCTGCATGGTATGTATACATTCATTCTGCCCGGACTGTTTTGGTTATCTGAGTAGTGAAATTTTTCACCCGTGGACTGTTTATCGTGAACCTACAAAGCACAGAACTAGGGAATTTCAATACAATTGACAAACACTGCTCACGTTAAAATTCAAACAGAACAAGGAATTGAAAAATTCTTCACTATCAGTGGAGACTGCTCCGTGAGAAGTCTCATGATCAGAGTTTTGCTTCCAGCCTCATGGACTGTTGAGCCCCTACACTCATGGTTTCCCTTTAGGTAATGGACTGACGGAACAATGGCTCGAATAGACTACTACGTTTAGTGTTCAACTATGGCTCGACCACTTGTCTTCGGGCATGCGAAAGACAAGGTTACATGTTGTCAAGATGTTGTCTGACTACCAGCACCTGGGTTTCAGCAGATGAAACTGTACTCATTTCAATATAGTCAGCACTGATGCTTGCAGATTTTGTTTGCCGAACAGCTGAGTTCAGCCATGTTCTTTGATCGGTCATATTTCCTTCTACCATTTTTCATTTTTCATGAATGTATCTTGTAAGAAGTGTGAGATTAACCTAGTCCGTTTTGATCAACATAATTCCAACGCGCAGTTGATGTGGAACTAGAAAACAGTTATTGATAACAGGCGTTTCTATTACAATAAACTTGTAATGAGATTGGACTGAAGCAGTTTTGCGAATGATTAAGGTTCAGTTGATAGGAACTTACACACAAACTGCCGTAAGCCTAATTGCAGTAGATCGCTGTCAATCAGTCAGACATGTCGAGCAACTGCTACTAATGTTGCTGCCTTAAAAAATGTTAGTTTTTAAATAAACTGAGAATACCGGACGTTTCAATCATGAGGCAACCGTGTTAACCACTGCGCCATTGACCTCACATTAGGCACGACCGAATCATCAAATCTGAACGCTCANACTTGAAAATAAACCAAATCCCCGACTACTCATCAGTAAACTGAGAATACTTAGCGCCGCTCACAACTCTGTTCCGAGTTTTTGATTTGGTGGCACAGCACACGGCAAAACGCCTTACAAATTCAGCCAAATATTACATCCTGAGTGGCAAGCATGCACATTCTTACGTGCTGTTTTCATGAGTCACAACAGCCAGACCGTAGAATTCACAATGTCACATTAAAAGCGATACTGTTTCTCTGTCTCTTTGCGTATAAGAAGCAAGTCCCGTTTATTCTTCGTCACTTGTTAGATAGGGGCTTATGTCACGTTTCAAACAGAAGCGATGCACTGTCTGTCGTACATTCGAGAATTCAACTTGTTGTTGCTTCTCCTATCATACATTCCAAATTGTGGAATGAACCATACTTGAACTGTATGCAGCACCATTCGCTAACTGCACGTCTGCGCTCCACTCACTGAACCATAAGCCTGCACGCGAATAAGTATATCTGCACCCATCAAACTGTCAACCATTCCAGTGAATCGTTATAGACCTACGAATCACCGATCTGTTTGCTGTGAGGCCTTGATGTAAAAGTTTCTCTGCCAATTCTCTTTCAACTTGTGAGCAAAACAGGCAATCACTAAGGCATCTCATTGCTGAGGCAAAACACGCTTAACAGAAAGTGACAGATTATTATCCGCTGGGAATTTATCCAGAATTGCAGATAACGCACCCCGTTTCCACAGGCTGCGTTAGTCACAGCTCTTGCAGAAACACTGCTCAATTTAGTTCGGTCACATCAAAAGCTGTAAGGCGTGCAAACGGTGTTGCTTGGTTCATTTTGGTACTCTGACATTTGAGTATTTTCCTGTGGCATCTTTTTCAATTGCAGTAACTTGTCGTACTTTGTTTAGATAGAATGTTTAGTGGGTGATTTCTACGTCCAAGTTAGCTCATCATGTCTAGAAGAGGTTCATTACACAGGTCGGTATAGTAAGGCCAACTGAACTGTGGCTCGATGTGTACACATTGTAATACCGGATACCTACAGACGTGAAAGTGGTCGATTAGCTCGGTATGATGAGACTCTCCGTATGAAGGCTCCTTAGTAATGGACACAAAGTCTACTTTATAGAAAACGCGTTCCGACACAAAAGTGTCATCTTCTCAGCTATCCTTTTAAACTCATTGACATTCAGTATTG
Source organism: Paragonimus westermani (assembly GCA_008508345.1). Taxonomy (NCBI): domain Eukaryota; kingdom Metazoa; phylum Platyhelminthes; class Trematoda; order Plagiorchiida; family Troglotrematidae; genus Paragonimus; species Paragonimus westermani. Next base: position 11,203 of record QNGE01007829.1, read on the forward strand.
TGGTACTCACCTGTAACGTCTTCACACCAGACTGACTAGAACTATGAGAAAAATGAACGCGCCAGGCGTGGATAACATGACCAACAAACATTTTGATTGAAGCGCGTAAACCCTAGAAAGAACCTTATAAATTTTTTTGCATATCACTGTGTTAATTTCAGCTGGATTTCACAAATGTCCTCTCAACTCTTTCTGTGGTTCCGCTTGAATTTTTGCCGTAAGACAAAGGCATGAGATGGACTGGAGTTGAATAATGCTTCTCGATAATCCTGCCTGCCTTTAGTGCTTGGGCCTATGATTCAAAAGCACCTTTTGTAACATCGTCAGTGATGGTACCACACATTAGTGTTTCTTGCTGATGGTTAACTGCCATACAACCATGAGCAAAAAGCAGGCACTACCAGGGAAAAATGATGAACAGAATTAAAGGGGACAGGGGGCCCGACTATCAAATAACTGTCCACAGTGCAGCATTCAACGCCAAGGTGACTACACCTTAAAACAAACAACCGAACTATGAATGAAAGTAAGGACACATTAGCAGGGCAGATTCCTCAGTGATTTCACAAAGAGCTCGGTCGAACAACGGAGACGTCCATGCCACTGAGCCCTATTACCCCTCATTTCATCTGAAGTCTGCAGCCACCGAATATGTGATTCGCGATAGCCTCTGTCCGAGTGATGAAATCTACTGGGGTGAACACTCTGAAAAGCGGTTTCATCCCCTTACGTCGTCTTATCATTTGTTCGCCTCGCACCGCAAACCGGTCGGCCGCAATATAGACAGTGCTCCGTGCAACCAATGCCTAACTAGTATCCTTCATACATGGCTTATACATATTCTACGCAAATTTAAAAAGTGAAGGGGGGAACTCGCTCGGTAATCAGTAAGAGAAACCCACTTATTAACCTCATTGTTGACTACCCGTGAGTGCTCCCTGATGTCAGCGATCGAGTGCAGATAATGACCGTCGCAATGCTGAGGACGGTTCATGTATTCCAACTTGAGGCGCTAGGTTCCGGAGTCGCGAAATGAAATAGACAGGTCAGCCGCCTAACATAAGCAACAGTTAAGTTTCAAAGTTGTCTCTCTGTCACCAGAGCTGTCCTAGATTAGCTGCTGGCGCAACTTTCCAAGTGCACAAGCCGCCGAAGAAAACCTCCACCGCCTAACATGGATTTTACGTTTTCACGGCAATCTTGTAGAATGGCCTTGCATTTTGCGGCTACGAAGCACATTCCAAAATGTTAGATAAAGTGCAATATAATTTCTAGCATTGTTGTGCTGTTTGGGAATTGTCAAAGAGCAACAACCCATTGGACAGTCTTAAAGTACGCCTATCTTGGTGCTGAGACAGTAAAAGAGCTTACCTTAAATCCTAACCTGAGCTGAAGTGTAGAAATAAATCGTCAACAATATGACTATATACATGGCCCATACTGTCCCGTATAAGATGGACTCTAACAATCTAGGTCGGTACACCAAATCAAACGCGCCGTTGTAGTCGAGACACGCGGCAATCTTTGGCCGACGGTACATGTGACGGCACTCCAGAATTTGGCAAAGGGTGAAAATGTAGTCTATACATTCCCCCCAAGACGAAACCCTGCTTGTTCCTTTCTAATGTTTGTTTCTCAAGCTGCAGTGGGTCGTTGAAATATAATGGGTGCCAGAACCTAGCAATGATTGGAGTCAAGCTAATACCGGTAGAGTTTTCGTGATGTCACCGGACTCCGTTTTTGAATACGAGGAATATTGTCGCGGTACCACAGCACAGAGTGATGGTCTCTGTCGTCTACCCATGTTGAAGCAACCGAGTCAAGACCTCCACTATCATCTCACCACCTTTTTTGAAAAGTGCTGAAATGGGGTCACCTTGGCCGGCCGGCCGTCCTGTTACATTTGACAGCCGATATACAATTATGGATCTCAGTTTCACTGAGCGGCCTTAAATCTACTGATCTTGTGCTACATTAAAAGTAGGAGCAGGAGGCCAGCGAAACGGACCCTCAGAACGTACTGCTCAGGGCTCGAAGCTTGTAGACTTATTATTAATTATTATACGATATGCCTAGCCGACAACCTGATTGACAAACTATAGGAATAAACCAGTAGCACGGATAAGCTTGAAGATTCTACCGTTGTTCCTTCAAGCAGAAACGGTTTGAAATTTTCATAACTTTCCGCAGTATCCAAGCTTCGTGATCGACCGTCAGACTGTGTTTCAGATTGAGGCCGACAACTTATAAACTCCACAAATTAACCCCACTAAAAATGTCCTACCTGACAATAGGACAACTCATGGAATTTCTCTGACGTTCGATACTTGTTTAACTCACGAATCACCTTAGGGCCTATGAGATCTGGACCCAGTAGTTATTTTGATCTTCCCCGTTATAATTGCCAAGCTTGCTTTACCGGTGATCTGAACGACTCCTCGACAGCCATCCACTGCTGTTAGTGTAGTCGTCGCCCAGTTAAATTAAGAACAAAACGGCAGCGTATCAGCGCATGAGCGATTCCAAGCATGTGCTCTACCAAAAACGACAACTCTGAATGAAGCCACCTATAACTAACAACCATATGGCCTGTGTGAGACAAAGTCTGACTTTTTGCAAGGGGTTTTAAATTAGATGACCTTGAAGACTAGCGCCGAATAAGAATGTTCTGTCCTTGGGGTACAGTTGCACAGTTTTCCATAATATCCGAGTGATACGACGCCAACTCAGTTCTTCCACCTATACCAGACTAGGTCTCACCAAGGCGACCAAACTTGGCAGCCATATCTCTCTCCAAAATGAATACATCAGATTTATTTCAACCCGAGGAGGATGACCAGTTTGGTATAAATGTCGTCCACGACACCGACGTCACTGCTCTCAGCTGGAGCCCAAGTATACACAATGAAACGGTCTCGGGAAGTTTGACGTTTGGAGCTCGTGTTAACAGAACCTGATAAGTGGACAACAGGAGATATCCTGTTAACGTGAATCCAATCTACCAATTTAGCTGCAGCCGTCGCGCTGGGGACTGTGTCTACTCCAGCCGCGGAGTCAACAACCGAAGTGTACAACCAGTAACATCTAGACAGTGCGAATGTTGTTGGGCTGACAAGTTGACTGCTGTCCTGGATTCTGTCACCCGAGGCGTATCAGAAATTGATATTCAAGAGATCTAACGTCCGTGCAAGAACGGCTTGTTGACCCATTGGTCTCAGAGTACAAAGATTGAAAGCGTCCACGTTAATCCGTATTTTAGGCCCGAACGAAAATTGTGGGATATATAAGGGTGAGTTGTACAAGCTTGGACCTAAATAGACAGGGGTGGTTTGATTGGCAATAACTGTTGTGTGAAATATGAAATAAATATTATAAATAAAGTTCAAGAGGGGCTTGGGATTTACAGCCAACAGGACAGTAGGGAAGTGCTAACAGTATCATGTTCTTAGCTATTCAATCTGAAGTATACACCAGATAGAGCGATCCTGTTTATACTGCTAGACGGCTGAAACAGAGTTGAATTATCGTTGTTGTGAATGATTACGCTTGCATGAGGGCTGGAAAGCTGCCACGATAGCCGGCCATATACAGGAGAAGGATTTAGATTCTCAATATCTGGCTTGAATGCTCGGAAGTCGCGATAGAGGGTGGGTGGCAGTTTGCTGGAACCAGTAATTTTTAAGGAAAAACAAGCCAGTTTCCTCCCAACCACCAAATTAGAGGGCCATAAGACTGCATGTTTTCAAACCTCTGTCTGCTGCCTGCTTAGCCGTCGCACAGTCCATTCTAGTCCGCCGGACTATCGAGGTGTACAAATCATAACACTACGTCAAGGTCGCCTTGTGTCTTGTTGTGTCCGCACCTATTTGTTATAGTTCTGTTCGGGTGCAGTCAACATTGAGTTATACTGGCATTAACAGCAGTACACAGAATGTGATTCGGGAAAAGTTCACCAGTCTCAACACAAGTGTGAGGCACAGGCCGCCAAGACGAGTATATAGTACCACGTTCGCCTTAGCTCGAAAGTCGATCAAAACGGTTGCTTGTGGTCTGTGTCCTTCGACGAACTGACTGACGTTGTTATGTCGTTGTGTTAGGGATTACAAGGCGTAGACATGGTAGTATGCGTACATCGGTTTGCACCAATGGTGTACGAAGCTCTCTAGCATTTAACTTGAGGCAAGTTTTAAGCTCGCGCGTTCCCAGTCCGTAGACCGGAGCTACTTCAGTCAGTCTTGACAGTGCCGGTTTACTTGTGGTCATTTGTCACTTTCTCAAAAGAACGAATGTCTCAGGCTGTACCGCTGGTGCTAATATTCTGCAAGTTGATTGGTGGACATGAAGACGTTTCTAACGATGGAGAAGTCCATCGACTGTTAAGGAGAATACAAAATACTGGGTTCTTCGTGTTAAGTTCCCGTAAAAGAATGCAGTGCTTGAGGCCAACTCTGAGAAGAGTCGAACGCCAGTCATCTTGAATTTAGCTGCAACAATTTGAATATTCAGTGCCCTCAAGTCATTGCATATTTGCACCCTATCTTCATCTTTTAATGCCGTGACCGTGGGGTGAACACATTCCAAACCACTGATTTGTTCGGCCAGGTCGTCCGATACAATTTCCTCTATGGTAGCACTTACTGATTCTCGCTTGGTCACAGAAATCGGGTGCGGTTGTATTATAGAAAGTAGTTGAGTTCCCTCTTTGGGGCGTTTCTTGTGTGAGGCAATTGGTATTTAGCCCGCAGCTTCTTTGAACAAGTCTGATCAAGTATTTTCCACGGCCGATAAGTTGATCATCATAATCTCTACGCGATCAAAAAAAGTGTTATATTCACAGCCGCCATTGCATTCCAACCAAGTGTAACTCGATTGTTCGAGGAACCCAAACATGCGGCAACAGTAGCTGATGTTGATTCAAGGAACAGATCCGCGACAAGAAAGCTTCGAGTATGAATACATGAAGTTGAGTTACTGGCTATTTTATAAACTGAGAGATGTAACGAAAAATCGCTCAAATTCTTTTCGTATAAACTTGAATGAAGCACTGTTGTCGGAGATGTGGAATCCAATTCCATATCAATGGTTGTCCCAGGCCGGTGTGCACAGATATTCACCGTTTGAACGTCCGGTGATGGGAGACTAAGCACTGGAAATTAGTACTGTTGTTTCACAGTGTGTGTAGAATTACTTATTGAGTAAATGATTCCTGTGAATAAATATGGCAAACCATCACCAGGGGTATCTTGACTCATTTGCGTCATCTGGCGTGACCTATAGCATCGGGTGGAATGTCCTTGTTCACTGCAGCTGTTGCAGTTCAGTTTACAGGCCGGACACGTAGGACATTCCATCTTATGTGGGCTACTGCCACAACACATTGGGGAAACTGTTGATGATGTGGGAAGACAGCGTTGTCTTGCTGATGTAAATGTTTTCAGTTTTTCACGGAACACTTCAGAGTGTTCAACTGCTGCTGACTCAATCATGGCAAGACTGTCATCTCGGGCCTAGGATAACATTGCTGTCTTCAGTAAGTAGTGTCTCAGGGATGATATTCTCTTTTATTCTAACGGCAAGTTGTTGAGACAGCGCAAACTCTCCAAGCTTGTTCGTTGGAATACCGGAGTAATCACATCGTATTAATACCCGTGTAAGACGGAATATAAACTGCTCCAATGGTTTCAGAGTGTCCTGTTTCAACTGCTTGGCAGGATCATGTCAGTAAGGCTCTGGAGATTGTAGGTCGAAAGCCATCAGACACGTTTGTTTAACGCCAAACCAACGTTCTATTTCTACTCACGTTGAATCAGTGTTAAGCAGTACATGCAATAACAGCGGTAGCGCGAACTTGTAATTCGATTAAACTACAAAAGATATTCTGACATTTACAAGCGGTAAATGCGTGGACGTGTGAATGAATGAGGTGTTGGTCGACTGAGGAGAAAACCAGTCAGTACGCTTCTCGAGTCAAAGTATACATGGGGCAAGCAGGTAACCATGGCGCTTACACAACACAGATATAACGTGGTCTTGACCCTTGGGAACTTGCTCATCAAGAATAGGCCGAATATAACCACTCGTCGGAAATTCAATTTTCTTCCTGTTAGTAAACCAACTACGGGCTAACATCTAGATAGTGGCAATATCTACGGTCACATTAAACAAACAAGCAAAAATTAAACAAGACATTTCGAAGCGCTTCACAGGCTTGAATCCTACATGTACGCAAAAGTAACTTACCCCATCTCAGACTGGTTACGCTTTACTTGGTAAGTACACTGGTTGAATATCCGTTTGTCTTGAGTTTACTAGAGAAGTTCTGATGTAATCGGTCGTGTGTTTGGTTCTCAGTACTGATCTTCCATTTGGTGCATGTGAAAACCCTTTTGCCCATCCAATTACGTTTCATATTTGGATCGTATAAATGATTCCCGCTCGCTTAATGTATTCGAGGAACTTGCACGGTGGAAACACAATAAATCCGTTAAAGTGATGATGGCCCACTATTCCTCTTCAGGAGTTTGTGTACAAAACTGCATCCGTTGAGAACCAAGGTCGGTAATGTCAAGCGATGGCATTTGTGTTGTCAGAATACAAGGATGTGGTGGTTTAGTAGACGCATGAACTTATTTGCGGTCAAATCGCAAGTTTCAGCTAGTATTGCGATCCTGTCTCAACCGGTTTCACCATAAATACTTTTATTTTTCGATTGAACAATCTAGAGATTTCCAGAAAACTCTGATTGTGCGCTCCTGTACAGCGTCGCACAGTCAATGAACGTTCTCAGCGACCTGTTCACTTAATTCATCGTTAACTCCATCAGAAAAATTTAGAATCACTTCCAGCCGAAGAATACCGGGTCACCAAACAGCAGACTATCGACTTTTAGTTTTCCAATTTCGAAAACATGGCAGGCTGTAAAAAGAGAAAGCATCATGAGGTCAACTAACAGCTGGCTAAAGTGGGTCGATGGTCAGTGATGATTCACATGGATACTGACATAACCAACGAAACACAGTGGCCTTTCTGAGCAAACCAATATTAGTCGTATTGCTACTTTTTCGCACAACCGTCTAGAATGTTCGGTCATTTGAAAATACGGGAAGCCTGTCAACATGCATGAGTCCGGATAGATCGAAGAACGAGTACAACTGAACAATGGGAAGTAGGCTGTCAAAGTGGAGAAGCTGGTAATTCTACGCAAAAGTTCCACCAATGGGAGAAGTCAGCTTACGCCTTCTGTGTTTGGTCCTCGCCGGCTTAGCGATGCAAACTGCATTGTGAATATTCTACCTAGCAGTGTAATACCTGTTATTCATAGCATCCAAATTTCAGCGATTCGAATTTCACAACTTGTCATTCAACTCCACTAATGAACCTCAGCTGCACGAACTTTCATTTTCAGTCCACCGTTCAGAAAGTAGTCACTATATTTATTTAAATTGAACAACTGGTGAGTAGTGAGGAATTTGGTTTATTTTTTAATTGGCCATCACTCACAATCGATCGCAGCTGTCGCATTCAGATAGACTTTCCAGCCAGCCTGTTTCGAAAAGAAGCACCAGACTCGAGTTTCGCTCTCATCAGAGCTCGTCAGTAGTGCCGGGATTTGAACTACGGCCATTCCAACCATGAGGCAACCGTATTAACCACTGCGCCATTCACGTCATATTAGGTACCACCAAATCATCAAGTCTGAACGTCCAACCACTTTCGTTTGTGAACAATGACGAGGTTGCCCGATCGTCTCGAGTGGAAACACAGTAACTGTCCGGTTAACTCTAATCGATAACCCCGCGATTAGGACTTCCGAGACAGGTCGAGATCACCGATCTCATTAAACCTGTAAAGTGATATTTTACATTACGGATGAGTAGTCAGGAATTTGGTTTATTTTTCAAATTTACCGCCACTCACCTTTGATCGCAGCCTACGTAGCCTTCGCAAGGACATGCACTACCAGTGGGCTCTAATGAGAGGGAAGCTCGAGTCTAGTATTTTCTTTTCGAAAGAGGCTGGCTGGAAAGTCTATTTGGATACAAAGGCTACGATCAAATGTGAGTGATGGTCAGCTTGTAGATTGAATAAATCAACCGAAATAATTAAAGTAAGCAGCCCTGGGATGGCACGGCTTAGAAGTACGCAAAGAAAGTGCGTGTCATATTTGTAACACGCCAACCGCATCTGCCATTTGTATAAGGGTGTACAGTCTGCTAGTCAGAGCACATAACCGTGGAGCAAGTACTATAAAAGTCTTTTCCAGTGAGAAGTTAATCGGCGCAGACTCCTGAGGTCTCATGGTTCGGATAAATATTGAACGACAGGACTAATGCGAAAAATCTTCCCATAATTCATGGGAAAATCAGTGCATATTTAACATCACCCATTTTCATTAGTTACATCGACGATTTCACCAATCTTTTCTGCATTTCACCCAAAAAATTGGCTAATCGTACAAATCGTCATTCTCTCCCATGCATCCAGTCCGTTCTTCGAAGTCTGCTAAAAGGTGGCGTTGCATCCACGTATATTCTCACACTGAGTGTACTGTATGTAAACGCTTCAGTCATGGAACGACCACATTGTTGGAGTCTTTCTGAAGACAATTTGTTCTTATTTCCTGGGAAGGCAAATATTCATAGTGTAAATATTTTCAATTCAGTCATGCTGGAAGTGGTCTCGTAGGTATAAAGAACTGAGGCACACTCTGCAGTGCAGATCCACCTACTTGAGGGCGAAGTTTTTGTTTCCAACGATCCTCTCTCTTCTCCGCTAGGACACTATTAGGATAATCATTTCCAGCAGAACGTGCGCTGTAATCATCGTCGGGTAGCGTTGAAACAACTTCATCATATCTCTCAATATTTCACTGAACCAGTCACCAATATTATGGTAAACTTTCAAACCAGTAGGTCTCTAGAATTCAACGTTTATTTACTATGAATACTGATATGTGTTAGTGAAACGTACCTGTGGGCGAATGGCTCAATTCCGATTCGAAAACATGTCTTCATTATATACTAATGTGTTAAGCCGGAATATTTTATAAATGAAACAAAGTTACAGGGAGAGGTAATTTTCAAGGGCACAATCAACACCTTCGAAAGGCCGAAATGGCCGAAATGAAATGAAATCAGCTGGACTAGTCTGAATATTTTGAAACCAAACGATGCATAATATGGTCTGAACAACACTAAACGTTAGCCGGAAAGTTAATGCCAGTTTTTTAAATCTTTCATCAGAATGAAAAACGCAGACTCGGCATCAGTGCGATTGCCGTCCATCTTGAGTTTTTTCAGACGGTTCTTTGATTCTGCCGGATAAACAACAGACCGCCAGAATTACATGTAACTTGACGCACTAACACAGGGATTCTTAAAAGAGGTCGTCACTCATTAACAGACACATGCGACATAT
>QNGE01007830.1:0-20597 GCA_008508345.1 Paragonimus westermani
TGGGTTTACATGAAACAAAGACTGTTGTCAGTTCCAGAGAAAACAAGCTTCGTGAGTCAACAGTTTGTGCACACACAGAGCCGGACGATGAGTATTGATCAACACTGCCTCAGAAAAAGCATTTCTGATTACATAACAGTAATTGAAACGGGTTGGCCGAGTCAACAACGTGACCTGATTCCATGGTGTGCTTTGCGATGGATGAGTTCGGAGTTCATCCCAATTGTGAGGTTTTTGTAACACTTGAATGTCATTACTTTCTAGTGCAGCAGCAGCGTGTATATGGAGATCCAGGTTCTATCCGATTTGCACTACAGTCAACTTCTTTACTGTGATGAAATCTGCGCTAGCAAACAGTTCATGTGCTCATTCCCACTAACTACATGTCCACGTGCCCCCTCGAGAATCGTCGTGTACACGGTGAGCTTGATAATAGTCAACGGACTACTGAACGTTCCAGAGAAGGTTACAAATATAGCCATTTAAGCATTCGCACGTTGTTGAATGCCTCTTCTGGACAGTCTATAAACTGCGTCCATTTTCTCCGCATAAGTGCTTTTACTTTATCTTGACGGATTGTTTCGATTCGGTGGCTGGTTATATTGCCGCGATTCCCACACTTTACTTGTCAGTGCTACCCATTTCCTGGGCAAAACCGTCCACGGGGTAACAACAGGGTTCTTGCAGCATACGAGTACAACTGACAAGGATAACAACTGAAAACGACCTTTTGTTCTCAAAGTATGGTTAACGGAGTTTATTTCATGAAGTGAGATATTTGGAAGAGATTTCCTACAGTATGAAGGTGATGTGATAGTCTTGAAGTTTAGATAGAATGTTCGGAATGTTTCCCTATCTTATTTTCTGTCTTTTATCCATAAACATTTGCGCACATTACATTTGGTTTTGCCCATTAATGACCGAATAACTGAATAACCGAAAAGAGAAAGGATGTTGTGTGGGTTTTTAAGCGGACCAAATGTTGTTAGCGTAGAAGAGTATGAAGCTTTTCAAAACATTAGTTGCTCTTTTTTCACCAGTTGTGGATACAGTAATGTTCGTAGGTTTACACTGATTCCTGGTTTCTGTGTCTTTTACGCATAATTTTGGAAGTGTGCTAATGTACCTGTGACACTCTGCTGCCGCTGGTTTACAAAGTTTTCCGAAAACCACATACCGCGCAAGATTTTCGTTTGGAGAGACACGACCGGTAAGTTTGATCGATACAATTTAATATAGTATTATTATGTTCGTCAACAGAGTATACTACCCAAGCGTTGCTTCAGAACGGTTCTGCTAAAATCTCGTGGACAGTCATGCTCAGGTCAACTAGAGCAGTCGGCCGCATCGGCCACCTTGCGAAACGTGGAAGGGTGATTCAACGACAGCCGCGAAATTTCTGTCAAGATCCTACGAAAGCGACAGTTGAGTCCGTGGCATCCTTATATAAACGACCGAATGAAAATTCAGCCGGAATAACGGACTGCTTTCATGGAATTCTAACGTGTAAAATCCTTATCAATCGTCTGTAAAACGTGTTCCGCTAAGAAAAAGCTGCAAAACCAATCATTTAGAGCACAGGCTCATTATAGGGCTTTTTACTTCAATGTCAAAAGTTGAATTGTCTATCGGACGCCGCTGATATTTAGATACCGTATGAAATGATGTTCTACCGACTTTCATTGACATCAAACGTAACAGCTTGATTTTTATTTGAAATAACGTAATTGATATTGTCCAAACCATTGTTTGAATTATCGAAGGACAAATTTCATAATTCTGATGAAGTTTAATTGTGGGAAATTTCGGCCTTAATTGAATTCAATCCTGTCATATGTATCACACGCTTTTACATCAGACAGTTCATCAGCGGTGTTTCTGAAATGTACTAATGCTTGATGTTCATTACTCACTGTTTGTATAGGCATGCTAACTTAACACGTTTTTAGTGGTACTTTGCCACAAAATCAACGCCGTGGATCGTCAGCAATGAAAGGAAAACAAAAGTGAGTTGCACAGGAAGTTCGTAGCTATTTACAACAACCTTGTCTCACGTCGTGATAATTCAATGGCCGTTGTACGAAAACCGGCATAAGTCGTTAATATGTTATGGCAACTTGCACCTTACCTTACCGAATTAAAACTGCGGTGGTATGCTAAAATCGAACAAGAATATGGGACGGAATAATCAGGGTCAAAATGAACCAATGCGTAGTTTGAATTGAATAATTAAAAACGTTCAATTACTACATACAACTAACTATATACATTCATTAAGACTTACTCGGCCAAAGCCCAGTATTTGTTTCGCCTATTGCGGATTTTCACGTGACTCACACGATGTCAGTATTCTTCCACTAAAGCACGAAATATTTATTCATGTTTCGCATATGCGTAATATAAGCGTGTGAAACACATCGTATTGCTTGTTTTTGTATTCTGTAACTGAGATGTACCATGCGTGTTTTTGGTGATGTAACAACATATAAATGTAACATTTTCCCTCATGATGTTGGGAATGAAATGCAGCATTCTTTAGCAGTTCTTACAACCTCCTATGGGAAATTGCCCTTAGGTGCGTACCACAAAACATAAGGGAGAATCGAGAGGTCAGTTGCAGGCCTAAACATTCTGCAGCTGTGAAGGTTGTTACAGTGGATTATTTGTTATCCAGACTTTCCAGCCTATGTTATTCAGTCTGAATGCCTTAAGATGCTCTTTTTAATGAAAAATAATTGTCAGACCGTGCACTTAACTCTACTGAAGATAACTAAATGTGCGTTATATGTAACTGTTTCTGTATCTGAGTAACACTTTCCAGGTTCAACCAGCTGACACTTGTCAATGCCCTCTCATTCGGTCATTCACTATCCACTTTATGGCTGGTTCCTATGAATAGCAATCTAAAAGGGAGAATAAAATAATAAGTATTCTTCAAAATCCAGCCTGGTAGCGAAGAACACTTGGCCAAATCCCGTTTGGGCAAATCCTTCCTGCTTATTATGATGGGGACTGATACACGCATACTTGTTTGGTTCAAATGTATATGGTGAAAACTACAAAGCGGAACTGCATCCTTCAGTGTAAAACCTGAAGAGTATGTTAATGTTTTCAACAGAATGATGCAAATTGTTAAATGAATAGGTTTTCCTTAAGTTACTGATGTGACCGTACTCAGTAGGTGGAAAACCTTTCATTTACTCATTGATTGATCGAAGAAATTTTTACCGGCGATTTCAAAAATGATGGCAACAACGTAAAAAACTACATCGGGTGTAGTTTTAAATGCCAGTGAAGTGTGCGTTCAATCATTGGTAATTTGTGATGCTGAAAATTCCATATCGTGGACGTCGACTGTAAGTGAACTTCAGCAACAGTTTGATAGCTATTCAGTCACTGTTCGCTAGGTTAACAAACGTTGTTAAATGCACGAGAGGCGCGCATTACTAGTAAAATGAATAGTTGACGAGAAATTTATTTTTATGTGCTAAACAGTTGGATGTAATTTCGACGAAAACACTCATTGGTGCAGAGCGGTAAGAAATTTCGATTCGTTCAAGTTATGTTCGATCTTGATAGCATATTTCACATAAAGGTTGACTCTTCAAACGATCTCATTCAAATGGCTGGATGTTGCTCCCGTTAGAGCCCACTGAAAATGTGCATGAATGCTGAGGGCGAGGTATAATCTTCCGCCTACATCTTTGTGGGCGGCCTTGTGGACCACTTGGTTAGTAAACTCTAATTACGAACTGCCAATATATTATATCCAAATATTCCGCCACAATTATTCGTGGCGTGTTTGGTAATGTTTTAAAAAGAGGTATTATACAGTCAGTCTCGAACTGATCGCATGGTTATCGATGCTCTTAATCAGTGCAAAGCCTATGTTATTACGAGAAGCGAAGGTGAAAAACCACCAGAATTCAAGTCACAATTAATTGGAAGTGCGTGTGTAAACCATAGCCTGTGGCACACAATGATCGTATGCAATCATTCATTTTTAGAACGATTTGCGTTTGCTTGATAGTAGAACTTGATCTAGTTCTTGGTATCTTTGAAGTATTAATATCCGCTAGACCTTGATTGTCCTTTTCAGAATACCATTTAGCAAACAGCTGTGATAAACTCAAGATACGCAGTAGCACTCGACCTGGAAAACGGTTCTATATGACTTTATATGCTAAACTTTAGTCACTTTTCGTTTTGAAACGCTAGAGCTTGGAAAAATATCTAGAAACGCAAAAGACATGGGTCGGTTTAGTTGAATTTATCTGGAAAGTCTAATTATGTCGACATCAAACTATGAACTCAGAAATGACTCGGTAGCAAATGCAAAACCACTTGGTTTAAATGACATTCACCCTGTCTAAAACTATTGTTTGCTTTCGCGAGTGATTTAGCATTAATTATTCGATGATTGACAAAATGTGTACCTTTCTGCAAACATAATTCGATGAATATCGCCCACTAAAGAATCCACGTACAGGGTCGAAAATGAGCGCTTCATTATTGTGGCTTTGTCTAGCACAGGCGAAATGTGATTCTCAGAACAAATGATGATCAAGGCATTAGCATAGAAGAATAGAGAAGTGAATGAGATGAATTATTCCGGGTGACTTAACAAGTTATTAATGTGAATTATTAATGTCTCACTTATTGTTGTGCTATGAAGTGGGTCACCAAAGTAAAGTTGTTTGCCGACACAATAGCAAACCTATCGGAACTGCCTTGAAAATCACGATAAGAAGTAGAGAATACCCAAGTTTTGACGTTCCGATGCGACGGCAATTCACAAATGTGTCACGCCTAAATTATCGGAAGATAATCAAAGCACCGTTTAAAAAACTCTCCACACATACCTCACCAAATGAAAAGAAAGAACATCACATCATCTGCCTTGAGGGAGATTGAATTCCCACCTTCCTTGAGCCTTTCTTTTCCGTTAAGATAATCTCTCAATACAAAAACTACGACTGTGTTTTTTGTCTGTTCTTTGGCCAAAAAACTAGAAAAAACCCGATGCAAAGCATGCTGTCGCTTTCAGAAACCTTGTGCTGTTTACACTATTATGTTAACAGTGATATCTCCGCATGAAAATCTTACAACATTAGTTGTTTTGAATTATACTGTTATATAAGTAAACCTCAGGACACGTGTAGAAATTTGGTAGATTCTATACATCTTTTAACATGTAATTTGAGTGTGTGCGGCAGATCATACGCCGTTACGTTGTTAATTTGGGGTTAAATGCCCAGTCTGAATAACTGTTTGATATGCCCACAGCAAGAAGAAATGTGACAGCATCAGCTTTCTTGGATTTTAGACGATCACACGATGGGAGTTAAAGATAACGATGTTTTATGGTTGGTTAAAAAAACGCAATTTGGACTGAAGTCATATCAGCCGTCAGTGAAGAACTTTTCTCAAAAGGTTCAAAATACTCCTCGATGTTCGTAAGTACAGCTGTGAGTCTGCCACCTGTGGATAGAATGCCGAAGGGAACAATTAAGCCGATTGTTTGATACTCGAGAAAATATTTCATTATCTGTGCTCCTTTCCAGAAATATCTAATTTTAAAGGAAACCGTGTCAGTTATATGGATACCATTCTTCTCCAAATAACGTGTTGCGAGTGCTTTTCGCTCTCAATAGAATAAAATGCTCGTAAACATCGTAAGTACTTTATGAGCATTGCGACAGAAACGAACTGGTTATGATGAGTAGTGAGTGATTTCGTTTAACAAAAGTTGAGTAATATTCAAACTTGTTGAGTGGAAGAACTTTATTCTGGTTTCACTTCTCTCGGAGCCCATCAGTTATGCATAACACCACCCCGACCACAATTTGACATCAGAATTCTTGGAAGGTAAATTATGCTCGTACAGTAGCAACACCGTATGCATTTTTAACCAGAGCATTACGTTGCACGAAATTTTAAAACGCCGCCTAATTTTTTCGGTAGACAATCCCGCGTGTCAAACTCCTTTAGGCAATTTTTCTCAGACAGTATGCAGTTTACCCTCTAAACCATAAAAGTAGTCGTGTATTCCACGTGACAGTCAGTGGGTGCCCACATGAAGTACTTTGAACTGATCGGGGAAAGCCGTTCCGGTTCACTTATCAGAAACAATCACAGCGTAGACCATGTAGTGGATCACACACTTTAACATCGCCTAATGCAGACAATAACTTTTGAGTGATAAGTAATTTTACGCGAGATTTTTTATACCATTTGCGAAGTGAGTGATAACCGAATGGAAAACCGGGGAGTGCAAGGGCCCTAATTAACCTCGGAAAACAGGTGTTACATTTAATGTTCACTGAAGTCCCGATAAGATGCGATCCAAATATGTAGGATATCACGGTTTTTTTTAATTTCTGAGGATGGTGAGAGGACTAATTAAATAGACCCTGCTAGTCACGCACATAATCAATCGAACACTAATATATCACAATTTTGAGGTTTACAACAGACCATCATCAACACCACGAGCAGCCATGTCAATTATTCGTAGTGTTGCTTTATCGCCAGCCTTTTGAGGGAAAACGGAACATTTGTTTTACTTTAGGCATAAAAATGCTTAAGCCACAATTTACTAAGTAAACTCAGACTTCAAAATTTGTGACAGCTACATCTGGCAAATAAGGAGAAAACGTAACGGAATCTCTAATTTGGTTTCATTCAGTGTTTTGTTCTGGCAACTTTTGTTACCCTGCGAGTAATATATTCGAACAACAATGACGATCACCTCCGTGAACCCGACTAACAGCTATATATGTTAACGGTTGTTCATTGGGTACAGGAGTGGAAGAAAAAGATTTGTATTACTTATTCCTGCACTACTTGGGTGCTTTGCCCGTCGTTGAGTCATTGACAAGACTCCTCTCATCGTGTTTCAATGAACTGTGGGCATCAGTGGTGAAAGGGTGCAGGTCGTTGTGTAACATATTATGACTGTGTGTTTGATAGGGGGACTCGTCAGGTAGCTCCTAACAGCATTCACATCTTGAAATCTTGGCTTAAATATGAATATCTTAAGATTGAAGTTGGACGGTTGTGCATAGGAACTAATAATGACATTTTGGAAAAGACTGCCATTCGTGGCAGGCAGAATCGTGATACCCTGGTCAGCCGATAACTCTCCTATTGACCTAGCTGCGTTTACCACCATTTTCAGAGTGATTCCCAAACCGTTTCGTTCAGTTCAGCTAGTTATCGGTATGCCGAACTCGTGATACCACATCATTGTCCAGTTTATCCTACTATCGTCAGTGGATCATCACCTATTTACTTACACAATATTGTTATCAGTATGCTAGTCATAGTGTTCAACGTAATCTCAAAAAACCCGCTGCCACTTTCAACACGGTTTCTAATCTTGAAACCTATCTTCTGCGTGGTTGTGAGAACAGAAAGTAACTTGTGGAAAATATCAAAGTAATGCGATCTCACCTGTGCCCATGGAAATTTGTGGTGGTTGTTACCTCACAAGTACTAAGCAAACACAGTAAGTGTATCCCAGCTTTGTTCTTTGAGGTCGTTATTTAACACTGATAAACTCAGGTTCGTAAGTGGTTGCCTCGCCAATTGTACCAGGCAGCCAGAAGAAGAAAACACCAATTGCGAATTTTCTTCTGCGAGAAATGAACTCGCGGGCACAAGGAAGCGTCTGAGATTTTGCCTTGAAAGTTCTGCGTCATACAGGTGGCTTCCTGATTACTTCTCAGATCGCACACCTCAGGTCAGTGATAAATGTAAAGTATGCCGACTACTTCCGAAGTTTTCTACATTCTTCGGTGTTTTTATCTTGAATTTTCAATTAGCATCACATATTCAGCAGTTTTGTAGTCAAATTTGCAGTCAGTTTTGTCTGGGACAGTGTATTGAAACATGTGAATCCGGACTACAGCAGCTATTTGCAATTAGCTTTCATAACACTGCTTGGAAATAAATGTCAGAAAGTATCCATTTTGTTTTGTAAATGCCGTTGATCTACAGATTTCAAAGAAAATTCCCTTCATCTTGCCTTCAGCTAAACAGCCGTAAGTAACTCGTTAACTTGAATACCTTTCGTAGTTTCGATTGATCTACGTTGGATTAACACATGAGTTTTTACCCGAACTGAATAAAGTCTTTGGTGATTTCTGAAAATTTGAGCAACCCTGCATTTTTTCTTATTGCTTGTGTAGCCCACCTATGGATATTTTCTTTTTTTAGAAAGAACTGAAATTTTTCATCGAGAACTGTCCAGATTTGGGGTTATTTGCCTTCTCAATATATGTCAAAAACTCTCAAAAAAACCTAGGTGATTGTAAGCTCATGACAGCCATCTTTCTTACAAAATCCGCAAAATAATTTCTTTCTTTGAGTCAACTTTGTCCAACAGATCCGTGCATAATTCTTTCAGTTGTCGTTAGCCATATTTAAAAGGAAAAATTAACACGCCTCTCACCAGATTTTGAGGCGACGGAGCCAGACTCTGTCAGTTTTTAGTGAAAACTGATCAGTTTTGGCGCATTTTCAACAGACAGTTTTCTACACACAAGAAAGCTGCTTGTTAACTGCCTAATTCTCGTTAATATAGGTTAATATAACTTACCTTGGATTGACAGTTCACACTGGATACAAGTGTAAGAATTTGGTCCACGACACCTCGTACCTTTTAACCTCGACCAGCAAAAACTATCAATCTGATGTAGAGTGTGTCACTTCAAGGTAAGTGAATGGGAACATGGTTTAATCGTCGTGTCACAAGCCATAATGATGTTCACTTTAATAACTACATAGGCGAAGGATTTTTTGTCGTTTATTCATGCGAAATAACACTCATCTATATGCATGCAAATACGAGATACATACATTCTGGTGGGTATACGCAACATTTGAACAGTTTAGAGAAATTTCAAGTCTTCCTACTTTGTCGTCATCGCTCTACCCCACAAGTATGTGGAAACATCAACCCAATGCAAGTTGCGCAGCTCTGCGAAGAAATTTATTTCCAATTTCTCAGAATAAAATCGATTTGCTTCCTGCTTTTAGGTTTATCTGTGTTAGTGCAAGTGGAAAGTTCCAAAGCAGGCTTCATGAATAGCTAAACCGTTCTCAGTCCTAAGGAATTAGTGTGTTGTCTCCAGGTAGTTCGGCCAGCCAAAACATTCAAAGATCACAGTGGAGTTCACATCAAGACTGTGCGTAGACCAATCAGTTGGATGTTTCATTGCATGTTAACCAAAAATGTGTTGGTTTGAAAGTATATCACAGACAAGCGCTGGCTTAAACTTTTGGTATCCGAAAACTCGGGGTACCAGCAGTTGACGAATGGAAGTGGTGTGCGATTTTACACACTCATCCTTTCCAAGAAAACTCAGTTTACACTTCCTGTTGGGAATGAATATAGCGGGGGCCACCAATGCGTGACTGTTGAACCGTCGCCAGCTGTGCACTAGACCCTCCCTGGTCTGTTCACATTAGTACCACTAATCAGATTCATCGAATTTATTTTTGCCTACACAAGTTTACAACACTTTGTACATTTGTTTATACCATACCGCTGACTTTGTAGTACATGTTAGATATTTGTGGTAAGCAGTCAACTGCTTCTTGCCAAGTTTCGTTGCTCGGACGTGATTTGCTTTTCAAAGTCTATGAACGGTTGTACATAAACAATAGATGTCCGGTTGTTGTCAAATCCAATCTGTACTCAACTCAAGAATAGGGAGCCTTCGGTAATAGACTCTCTTGAGGTTATTCAAGAAATACTGTCCGCAACAACTTCAAAAAGTTTTGCATCTTAAATGCTAAGTGAATAAAACGGTGAGTTTGGAATCAGTTTATGTAGTTTTATTGGCTTCAGGTCTTCTCGGCAGCTGAGTTCCATAACACTACATTTGCAAATTCTGCCATTCTCAAACAAAGCGAGCTGTCTTATTCTGGGCTTCTGTCAAAATACACAATACACTCTACCAGAGTCAAGTATCATCGTGTTCATTGAGTTGTTGACGTGGAAAGGATGCTTGAAGTGTGAATGAACGACGAGACACCCACACAAAATAACGAAAAATTAACCCTTGGAAAAAGTAGGCCATAATCCATATCAAAGTTTCTCATTCAACTTTGGACCTAGTTCCGAGTGCGTGTGAGACAAGGCTGTTTCGATCTATTAAACCCATCTCATATCTGTACTAACCGTTGGAAAGCATACATTTCAAAAAATTTTCAGTTGGACGGAACTCAGCAGCTACAAAACGTGTACAACTGTTTTGTGACTATTTTTATAGAAAGAAGTATTGGGCATGCGGTCGAACAGGAAGGGTTTCCATTCGTAAAGCGAAGAGCTCCCTATCCACGTCTACCCTCGTCTGTAACTATTTGACGTATCCTAACATGAATGAACCTGGGCTTGCAGTCTGGGTGTATGTTGTATGTCCTGTAAATATTGTAGAGGGAACTACTGCTCACCTTCCTGGCTAGTGGTTGACACAGAAACACGTGCAAAATCTTGGATTAGCTGCCAAGGCTTTGTAAACCACGCCTTTTACAATAAAATTGCAATTTATATGTAGTAAGTTACAGCTAGTGAGATACTGTTTCCCCGCATGAAACATCCTTCGATTGACCACTAACGGTAATGCTGTTAGACCACTTTATAGCCGTCTGGGTGATTTCTTACTACTTACTGGTTAACAAAATATGCAACCATCAAACTTTGCGTGATATATCATAGTAAAATGAGATCCACGTTACTCAAAAACATGGAAACAGAACCAAATTTCATCGTTTGTCCAGGCAATTATTATGTGAATCTTGCATAACACTCCGGAAAAACATTATTTAATTGACCCTACTCTGTATTATATTTCATTAACAAATGTTCTCACTTCGGGTTGTTAGTTAACGTTGTGATATTAACTCACTATGGTTTCCTCTCAAAAACCTCGATCCAATATAGTCGCCATCAGTTTCAAAAACACGAGTTTTCTGCCAAATTCCCTTTTGGCATGGTTGACACACCAATGATGAAGGTAAAGCTGGGTAGTGAATTCTGTCAATAAGCCGCCCAAACTCAATTTGTTTTTGGTCTTACCAGATGAGTAATTGATTTTTATGGTTCACAAATTTTCGGAAAATACTGTTTACGGCCTGTCTGTAAAAAGTTCCACTGGAATTCTTCGAACAGCAATTAAAGTCGAGCATATAGCGTAAAATGGCACAAATATCGACAGCAAAACACTCCTCGCGCTTTATTCAAAAGTAACACAAGCGTCATATTGAGTGTTAATGTATTACAAAAATTTGTTTGATGGACATAATCATAACTAAACACCGGAGCGTCGACTTGATTCGACACTGAGTAACTAAGATTGTGCTCGACCGACTGATTAATATTCTGCTCAACCATCAAGAAAAGTTATAAATGTGCTCGGATCAACACTGAAAAATGTGCGCCAAAAATACACCTTTGCGGAATCGGAACCTTAATGGCCTGTGGGGAAGAAAATGTACAGCAACAGTATCAAAAACTAGCCCTGTTTTAGTGATATACGATTTTTTGCAAGCAACCCAGAATCGCTTCGTAATGACGGGTAGTTACTTATCCATTAACTCCTGAGGAGAGTTTATCGAGTATGTGTCTCGCTCGATCTTGAGCAGGTGCACTGAAGTGAGATTTTTTCCTGCTTATTTTGTGCTATCGGGCCTAGATGCGTGTTTAGATGCGAAAATGTTCGGAACTCCAAATGTAAGGCGTAGGCTTTGTTAAACCTTATCAATCAAGATGTCTTGGAACTTTAGGTTTACTACAAGATGCGATATACTGCGCAAACTAGGTAACAGTTTATTAATGAAAGAAATACTTAGTAGTCGTTGTTTCTAGGTTGAGGCAGTGCTGACACACTATTCCTTTATTTAGTGAACTCTCTAGGGAAGCTTACTAGAAGAAGTCCATCAAATTCTTCAGGTCTGAATCTTTTTGAATCGACTTCCTCAGAAAGTACGCTGCTGCTGATTCCACTACCTCTGGATTGTCATAATATTTCTCGAGCGTTATCGAAAGGTAATTGAAGAGCACTATGTTAGAAGCAAGTTTCGACTGTTTATCGTGATTGAAACAATCAAATGTTTGGAACTTCAGGAACCGGGCCACCGAAAGAATCAATTACATTAAATGAGTACTAAGCTTCAAGAGTACACTATAACTTACCTTAAACAGGTCTCAGAAGTATCGAACATTGCATTGTCCAGAAGTTCCACGTATTGATGCTGATGCTCAGAAAAGCAGACCTGCCTCTGTTGTTTTTTAGATAACGACAGAATAGTTGAGGATAAAGCAATCCAGGTCTGAGGCATAACAATGGAGCGGCCTAATAGAACAGAGGACAAATATCTCTACAGATCTGTGAGACGCTTGTGATGATGTCCAATAGGAAGCGGCACTGCCGATGGGGCAGAAGTAGGTCGTTGTCGATTCATCAGGGTCTGTAAACAAACGTCTACTGAACTTTTCTGACTTCACATAAAAAACATCCACCGTGAGTCTGCGCAACAACTACAAAGCTTACTTCTTCGAGCGAGCCAGAAAGATGAGAATATTTATCACCACAGAATAGGTGGATGCTCTTCCCTTTGATGAGTGGTTGCTTCAGGTATCGGCAAGATGTTAGTAAGATTGTGTGTGAAAAAATCACCCCCAAGTTGAAGGCTTGTCAAGACGGATTGACAGCTAGATTGAGCCACTTGAGAACAGTCCGACTGGCCTTGGTCATCTCATCTAGTTGAAGATTATGCAATGTAAGTTATTTGTAACATTCTCGTCATTCTTTTGCGAAAAACCCGGGTAACGTTTGAACTTAAAATACTGAGCTGTAACAAAGCTCCAGATCCGGACCTGTCTTCTTCAGGACTTTTCAAAGAAGGCAGTGAGAGGCTGTCATATGAACCAATCCCACTTCAGTCTCCCGTATGGGAGACTGAAGTGCTGCGTCATGATTGACGCTTACCAACAGTAATTTCCATTTTAATAAAAGGTTCTCGGTACAATGTGACAAACAGGAAGGTAGTAGACTTGTTGTTTTGACATTCTTGATACAAATAAGTCTCAGGGTTTGGCGGCTTCTGACACACGGAGAGAAATGAATAAGGGAACACAGAAATCTTTCGGTAAGGTCTCCAGTTTTTCGGCTGTATTTTAGCGTGGTGACAAACAACAGAGCATTGGCACTCCCCTTCTTAGCTGACGGTCCTAGTATTCTTGGACATGGAGGTTGCTGCTGACCTGGTTTCCCCACATGCCCTCTTAGAATTCTTGCTGAATTACGTCACTTAATTGAAACCCTCATATATTCATTGTCCGGGTGCGAACTAATGGGTAGTTATCGCGAGCGCCCAGCTCGTCAAGTGGCGTTCTACAGGTTATGGTTGATATTCTCGAAGGTGCTTTCAGAGTCCTCGGGTTGAAGCTTCTGCCAGGCAGTGGACTGACCGATGTTAAATATGCAAAAGATAGTTCTTCACTGATGTCTTCCTTAGAGTAAAATGTGCTTTATATTAAATCATCTAAACGACATGTCTGCTGTGTAAGACCTACATGTTCCGCTGTAAATTTTGCAGTTTAGTAACAGGACTGCTTTGACAATAACGACATCTTTCTTATTGCAAGCTTGTCACTAGGGTCTGTCGATTGTTTCACCTGCTTGGGCAATGTCATTTTGTCAGTTTGTAGTACCGCTGATGAGCTGTCCATGGGGAGGACAAAAGCAGATAGTGCATTTGTTAAGTTTTTTGCTCATGACACCGCGAATACATTGATTCGTTGACTAACGCAAGAGTGTTCAGTACGTACATGCCCTCAATTTTGCTGTACTATATCAAGACCTGGCTCATTCGTCTGAAAGGTACATACAGATTACCAGTTATCGATCACCACTGTTACCACCAATTAACCTATAATATAAGCAGATTTTGTAAACATAATGGCAGTCTGTATTCGGAAATTATGCAAGTTTTCAAATAATGTAGTTGAAATAAAGGGCTAGGATCTGCCGTAGCGCGCAATGATCATTGTGGCCGTTGACGGTCAGAAGATACCATAAGACAGTCAGAAGTTACTGTGGTCAAAAGCTGAAAAAACCTAGATCTTCCTACTGAAAATAGCTGCCAAGTGCGTTTCACTTGGTTGGTGAGTTTTTGACCATTCACAATACTGGTTAAAACACACCATCTGACACAGTAGTGTGCCGCAGTCAGTGGCAAGCATGTGCTAGCAAGATTGTTGCCTCTTCTATTTTGTGAAACACATTCGTTGATGTTTGTTCTCTCTTGTTTCGTTTTCACCGGTGTACATTCGTACTGAATCAAGGCTTACTTTACTGTTTGGACCGTTGTCGATACCAGCGGCGACTCGGACCATAGTACTCACCGATACGGCCTGAAGTTGAAAATGACGATGATGGTGATCAGGCTAGATTCAGATGGCAAGTGAGTGTTCTGTCATCAGAGATACAGCGGAATTTCTGGTCGTGTAATCAAGAGGGAGTTCAGTTGTCGATTTACACAATAACCAAAATCATCAAATAATCGTGCATTTCGATTCTATCGTGAACCCTTATAGAGAATATTTCACGTGGGAACAGTTTCTTTACGTAAAAGATTTTGCGAAGGCTTGATTGACTTATACAGTAAAATAATCCTCAGGGATGTTCCAGAAAATGTCATTATTAGTGAGAACGGATTCAAATAAGCGTTTCTGACGCATCGACTGTTTAATTATTGTTTGTCGGTGCTGTCCATTAACGATAGTCACCAGCTGACGATAATTCGTGTTGACAACTGCCATAGGAGTTGACTAAATATGTCTACTGATTCTATACAGATTGGCCAGGATGCGTTTTGTGGGAAATGTGTTTACGGAGGAAAAATTGCACTCTGAATTTTAGGTAGATTAGTTCACCCAAACTCTCTGTGAATTAATTATAAACCAGGTTCCCTTGACCCAATCAGTGCGATTAGCATGCAACGTATAATTACCGTAATTATTTCAACTGTTGACAAATAACAGTGCCTCGAAAAGATTGTGTACGGTTTACTTAGTCACTAAGAAGCGTCTTGCGGTTGTAACTGAACTTGCCCAACAATCCAAAAATTGATTATCTCAGAGTCCTAATTTGATATAATAATACGTAATGGAACCGCACTTTGTGTAGCGTGAAGCACAGGTGGTAAGCTACAATTTTTGTTTTTCCTTAACATAATATAATAAATGAGAATAATTTATGCGCATTCGTGCATTCATAGTTTTGACACTCAGCAATGACACGTTCGACAAGAAAATATGCGTTTTTTTTTACGATGCCTGGCCTGTTGAAATACCCGATCCCTGGAGGTTGAACACTTTCTAGTTGGCTTGTCACCTCTCAGCAGATTCGTTTGTGACGGTTCGCCGGATTTGACACTGTGAAGTTTTCTGCAGGCGATACTGTCTGTTGAAATAGCTAATCGTTAGTGTGTAGCTTTATCACACAAACAACAACGAAATCTGAATTTTCAATGGCTTAACCACCCATGGGAAACATTTTTGACAGCAGCCTTTTTGAAGAGAAATAACTGATTCGGTGCCTGAAATCTACAATCAATTCATGGCGTAAAAATCGAATGCACGAATTCACTGAACAAATTCATTGGTTCACTGCGAGTACGGAAAGGCAAACGTGAAATATTTCAACTTTGTCTTCAAAAGCGTGTTTTGTAGAGAGGTGGAGTTCATTATCTGCATCATCGATATGGTAAGAATTTATCAATTTACGAACTGGCTCTAACGAAATCGATTGGCGACAGAGTATGTACCATCCCTTCTAAGTTATTCTCGAGAAAACTTGAATGTGAGAAAAAATTCTGTAAATTCGGCTCTTAGAATTTCCAGTGACTTGATAACGCGTCATTGAAAATCAAAACGCTTTCCCGAAAATTAGTCACTTTTCTCCGTTCACAGCCATACGAATAATCCCATTCCATTTACAGCTTTTTGATCACCTTCCGGATATTGACCTCAAAACCAGACTATACGTTTTACTAAAGGTGATAGTTTCGAAAACATATCAACCTAAATGAAATTATACAGATACATGTAACCATGAGCGCGTCCTGGCATTTTTACGACGGACACATTGTTCTGGTATTCTCTAACAATCCTTAATCTTTGGCTATTTTTTTATTTGCCCTACTGTACTAGCATTCATTCACTTAAAACTACACGTGTGTGATAAGGTAACTGTTAAATCTGCGGGAGCTCGTCTGATACGTTTGTCATTTTTGTTTGGTATGATGCGGAGAAGTGAATTCGTTGAGGCTTGTTTGGTTGGTTTGTAAAATGCCGGTCCTATATTTGACTTTATTAGTTCCTGCTGTGTGCAGTAAATTTTCATGAAAACTTTTGTATCATACCCCCCCCCCGATAGTTGCTTTCTGTTTTTCATAACTCTGTTTACTTATCTAGTAAAACTTTCCTTCTTGACATTGCTCGACATGTACCCACCTTCATCCGCATCCGACTGCTTTTATGAGCTCAGTTCCGGTTGACTGGTGGCTGCTGACGGATTCGTGTTTTGGTTATTCCATTTTGAACTCCTTTCTGTTGGATACTTTGTGTATCTGAAAAATTCATCATCAAGGTGAGATAGCACCCTCATTGTAATTTTATTCAAGTATTTGCGGCCCTGAATAAGCTATATACTTATGATTGGAAACAAATTGATCCAAGTGACACCCAGTGATATTCACTGGGTGCCGCGGTTTACGCAATTGAATATTCACGGGGAGAATCCACGTTTTTGTGGCATTCCGAAGAGCAGTGTTTACAGACTCATTTTATGGAATACTGGCGTTGCAATTAGAAAGCTACTACACACAATACTTCGAAAACACCGGTGATACAAATTCGTACATCACCAGATAATTCCAGAGTTCGATTTCAAAGGTTAAGTTAATGGAAGCACATTCCTTAGGGAAGGTCTGAATCCAAATAGAGTATGCTTGATATACTCCCCACACATATGAAGTGTTTCGGTGTGTTTTCTGTGGTGACTGTGATCTATCACCTGAATATCGATAAGCATGAAAATACTGTGGGTATCACCTGACCAAATTCAAGGGCAAGCAGCAATTTTCTACTAACGTCAAAAGAGAACAAGAGCAAAATGAATTCAGTGTACACGTGCTCCTTTATTTGCCCATGAAAATCCTCTGCTGATGGCGTTTATTTTGAACTGCTCAGCGGAACACTTTGTTTTCCGACCTCAGATAATAATCTTGAGCCGTCATAATGGCAACCCGGAAATTTTGCACAAAAGTCTATCGATTTTGCTATCGAATGAAAAAATTCCTGCACACCGGAACTGCCAAGTCAAAGAAGATTTTCATCGGATTTAAACAGCGCTGTTAGAATTTTGTGAGATTGTTACATTTGGTTCCAAATGAACCGGAGCGGGTTTGGACGAGTTGTTTGCCGCTGTTCATTATGAGCAGGTCACCGATAATTTCGCTCCGAATTCGTTTTCATTGTCAACAATTTGGTTATAATATTCTTACCCATAAAATTCCACCGAAATGACTTTTTTTACTTCAGGCAACTTCATAATTTTGGACTTCATGGTAAAACGTTATTTGTTTTTTTAGACTTTCACAACGTCACCGAATTGTGAGTCTCAACTTCCACCTAAAAAAAATTCGAGGTTTGGCATAATACTCACACAGCACAAGTAAAATACTTTACTTTGTAAGAAATAACATATTTGTGGAGCAGTAACACTGATCAGAATGTAACTTTACCCGTAAAGAATAAATCACCCAATATGTGGTGTTATTTTCGCTGAAATACCAGCTATGTGAAAGTCTGAGGATAGCAGTTGGATGAACAAGAAAAGAAGAATCGTTGCGTAAGCCTCTGTTGGATTATAAGGTGCAGAATGTTGAAACACGACTTCCGGCTCACTTGGCATTGATAGGTTGAGGAATTGCCACTCAATGCCCTTCTACCCGTTTATTTGCGTATCACGAACGGTCTCTTTTCACAGCTTCCGCCCATTCACACATATTACTATATGTTTCGCTGAAAGTCGATTTTCGTGCCTCAGGTTTTTGAAGTGTAGAACTGTGTAGAACTGTGCACTACACTGTCTTTTTTTATGTGAGGTGAAATTCATTCTTACTGGTCTTATTTGTGATGACAAGGAAGTAACTCTGGTCGAGAAATATGAACATCTCACAATTTTCGAATGGTTAAACACAACTCAGATGACCTTTATTCATTACGAAACGATTCATCCGAGTTCTGCTCGTGTCAAAACCTGTCGAAATGAGGATCCCATGAAACAAAGTTGAAAAATCGACCAGTTGAATGTGAATACATAGGAACGCTTCACTAATCATATTACATGACATCGCATAGAGTTATATCTGGAAATCTGTGAGATATCAGACCACATAGGAACTTAAACACTATCTTCCAGATCACGTCTCAACTAAATTCGCATCACGATTTGACAAATGTTAAGGGTGTGGAAGCCCCCCATTCAGATAAAGCCTGCTGTTTTTGTGCAAAAACAAGTGGTCATCTCTTTCACGTTACTGCGATTACTCCCAAGTAGTCTTGCCTTATACTTACAATTGCATTATGGCTGAAGTTTTTATTAGTTGTGAAGTCCAGATTAAACTTTGTAAATCTACTGCTGAATGTTCACGTGATATCATCGACGGGACTTTGATTTGCATCGTGTGAGGTTTTGCTCCATCACTTATCGACTACTTCCAGGGTGTCATTGATTTACCATTTTTAAAGTGTTGTTTTCATCTCTTGTTGCTATGTTCGATCACTATGCATGCTTCCATTTTTGTCACAATAACACGTGAGAAACAAAAATGTGTTTGTGTCCACCAGATTTTAAATACAACTACTCATAATTTCATTTTCATTCAGGGAATTCTTTGTCTGAATAGATGAAACGCCGATAAACTCTAAAAAGTTAAGCCCCAGTGCGGTGCTTCTTACTGAAGGGAACTGTCGTAAACGTCACTAAAAATGAAAAATCTCTGGTCACTTTTTTATTGTTTCGTTCTCATTAAAAAGCGTCATTTTTTGCTCTTTCTGTTATCAGAATAGCAACAGTCAAGTTGTCACAAGCTTGTCTGACTCACTTGTGAATGTTTCATTGGTTACTGAAGGTCCATTAGTCACCCACTTTTATTAACACTTTCCATTGTTTTTTTCAGGCATACTCAGCACATAGCGCACTCGTGCCTTTCTCTATTGTCCTTCTAACATATATAAAATAGTTGGTTTGGAGAAAGACAGTTTAAATATCCTGAGCAGTGATTGATAGAGTTTTCTGTGCTCAGATATCTGTGATAATCTATCTTGACCTGTGTATCTAATGACCGTAATTCTAGCGTGGAATGAAAAAAACATGCCATTATTAAGTTACCATTTTGGCCGGCCACTTAAATTGCGTGAGCAGAAATCTCAAGTTAGATAATACAAGTGATCGTTGATCTAACGAGCTAACATAACCATTTTTATTTGTAAGACTGAGGGCAAGACCGAAAATAAAGTCTCGTTCATTTACTGACCTGGTTTATCTGCCAGTATCCGACGGGAGTTTCTCCGTAATTCGTTCCGATAAGTTAGATTCAACATTTCTTGATGTACCCATGCCAGCACGCGGAGGTATCTAGTATATCGGCAATTGTGTAACAGCGCAGTTGATTTAACTTCAACTCAGTCTCAATAAATGGAAGGTCATACTAGTTTAAGCGCCTTGATCGCATTGATCACTTTTAAGATAATTCTTTTACA
This sequence comes from Paragonimus westermani, assembly GCA_008508345.1. NCBI lineage: Eukaryota > Metazoa > Platyhelminthes > Trematoda > Plagiorchiida > Troglotrematidae > Paragonimus > Paragonimus westermani. The sequence goes on from QNGE01007830.1 coordinate 19,844, forward strand.
TAAGTTTCATTTTGCAGCTAGCAGCACTTTTGACGTACCTGGTTCAAGCCCTATTGATACCGAATGTATATGTCCCAACTTATTTTTTACTGATATTTCGGTCTTTAAAACCGTCGCAAAACCCTTGGCTGGAATGTTGACTGTTATCTTGTACACAAGTTTGAATCTCTGGAACAGACCGCTGCTTGCTATTTTGTGTGCGAGGGCAGATCGGCATGATACGATCAGCGTCGACGAGGGCTGAAACATAGATTTATCTACCCACGTATTTCCCATGGAAAGAACAGAATGAGAATGATAATATATATACCCTTAGCCTTTCGTTTAAAAGCGCGAAATATATTTGATGAAAAACTTACGTAAATGAAGTTGGAAAAGACTAAAATTATTAATTATTTTTAGGTGTATCACTGGTGTTACGTCCTGATCTATGTGACAGCTATTACTAATTCATTAATTGCCCTGAATGCTTGGTTAAAGACTGCATTTACTTTTCCATCAGTGAAGTATGCACTATCTCACATGGTGTGTTGTTAAAAAACGTTCTATTTGGTGTTGCCGTATAGTGAAACACCGACATTAACGTTGAAGCGCAGCCAGCAGTGCGTTGAACTTAAGGTTATAAAAACAAGGTAACGAAGAACGCGACATTTGGTAGATACTGTGAACTAGATAGAAAACACTTGAAGACTGCGTATAACTAACAAACACTAGAACATGTGATCAAAATTTAGAGGGTCTAGCCCAAAACAAA
>QNGE01007832.1:0-20579 GCA_008508345.1 Paragonimus westermani
ATATGCACTAGCACGCAATAATAACTGGCCTTCTTCGAAACAGGGCAGTATTCCGGTCGGACGGCAGTAAATACCAAAATCTAGCAAACGATTGGGCAGAGTCCGACGCAGTATTTTCTCGATTGCTTGAAAACGTCAAAAAGTTGAACATCCCGCGAACCGTTCAACAAAGACAAGGTTCCGTGCTTCCACCCGTCGTAGAAAAATTTCCTTGTTTAATGGATGTTTATGGGGATTATAAAAAGAATGTAATTTCACACAGATGAGAAAACGTGAAGTGATAACATTTACTATGACAAACAACGTGTAAGCGGATTTTTTGACGAGGAATTCATACGATATCAATATTTTTGCTATGACTATGGGAACATATAACCCTGTCAACTGGTTGTTGTAGCATTTTGCTATGCACTCGGGAGTCATTCGGGCAAACAGATAATTGAGTCGACGGTTTGGAGGGCAGCGTGAAATGTGCGCGTGGAAACTAAAGTCCGCATAAGGTTGTCCTGCCGCACTTATTAGTAAGCGCCGAATTAACATTTCCTAACAATTTGGGCAATGCATACACATGAATAAACGCATGTTGAGTTGCCAACGGTTTAGTGAGCGCACAGTAGGCTAAATGATAAATAATCGTGTGAGAAACCCATATAACAAGTTGTTTTAAGCAGGCTCTTTCCAGCGAACTTAGACGGCGTGGTAGTTATCTACGTAATGCGCATCTGACGGTTAAATGTTTATCGGACCGCACTCAAAATGGTTATCAAGTGATACGGAGAAATTGGAGATAGTTATTCTGTTTGTTAACGTAAGATAGCTGTCCAAACCTTTTGTAAAACGCCGAATGTTGTTACTGGATCTGACTTCATTTGGAAGTTCATTCCAACTGTAGGAATACTTTGCAAGGAAGAATTATGCACGTATATTCTTCCGGGATATCAGGGTTGGCAAGGCGGAACCCTCATTTCTTAGACTATATGGGGGGCTGTGTTGTAGGTTGATGGTGAACGCTGTGGTAATCGCATCCTGATGTATGAGTTTATACAGGGATTTTTCGTGATGATGAGTACGAGGAGGATGGTCCGACGTTTATCAAGCGAACTGCCACACTGTGGACGATCCAGCACTTCCATTCGAGAATTCACACTTGGCTGCCGATGGACTCGAAATATCATTTACGTCCCAGCAGAGGCAATCCCTTCCGAAACAGCAGCAGAAACAGTTTGAACAGACGCAGGTAAAACTGATTCAAACGCAGACGCGGGAGCTGAAGCCCCAGCAACCAATTGCAGGAAGAAACGTATATGTTGGGCATGGAGCAAAATCCATGATCAACTCATTTAGCGAGTTTCATTTTCCCCTGCAATGGGCGCCACGTTGAGTCTTAGGTTTGTAGTGGCCAAAGAACGCCACAATTGTAATTTCGTTAACCTACTCTCTTCTCTTGCTCCTATTCCAGAGATCGGCGCAGAGGAAGGATACGGGAATGGCCCAATTGAATAGACCGATCGTCCGTCACTTAATACATCCCCCAACTTCCCCTTTTAAACGTACTTTTCCCCCGAACATCCCCATTCCGTATACCCCTTTTCATATAACATTTGCTTGTGGTAACATCTGACCGATACACGCTGTCTGCTGTGTTATTGTTCCCCCTGTGTTCCGCGGTCGGGTTGTTGTGACTAGCGTGACTTGTGGTCGTTGTTCCGTGTGTTCGCTGTTTGAAGGTTCCTCTCTATATTTCAGCCCACGATCACTCGACTTTGAACTTGTACGTGCTCTGTGCACTACAGAAATTACGACGGGAATAGGAATGTTCGGGGGGAAAGAACGTATAAAAGGGTAATTTGGGGGATGTATTCCGCAACAGACGATCGGTCTATTCAATTGAGCCATTTCCGTGTCCTTCCTTTGCGCCGATCTCTAGAATTGGAGCAAGAGAAGAGAGTAGGTTAACGAAATTACAATTGTGGCGTGCTTTGGCCACTACACCATCCCCTTCTATGAGAAAGACATTGTCCTCAATGTCTGGGTGAGCGACTCCTGCTGACGTTCCTCCTTCCGCGGGGATCTCCATATATATGGTCGATTCTGGCGGGTCGGTATTCGTAACAATCCTGTTTGGTGGGGATAATACAGTCATACCTTGTGTGGCTGGCTTAAGCTTGTTGAAGTGGACTGTAAACGAGTGTATATCAGGTTTTCCCGGATCCCTGATGCGGCAGGTAGCGTCCGAGAGCACCTGTTCTACAATATACGGGCCCGACCACTCCTTATGAAACTTCGGTGGCATACCAGCTGGCGGCACTGGACTATGTAATTACACTGACGCGCCGAGCTGTAACGGTGCCCCATGGGCTCTCCTATCATAGTAGTCCCGCCGGTGTTGTTGGCAGCCGGAAGGCACATTACGTGTCAACTGATGAGCCAGGCGAAGATCGTGTAGTAGCTTCGTGACATATTCGTTAGCTAGAAAGGGGTTTACCGCAGTCATTGGCAAGGTTAAATCGACAGGTAATCGTAGCTTTCGTCCAGTGACCATACTATGTGGAGAGTGGTGGGTGGATATGTGGGCCGTCGCTCGATAGACCAATAAACAGTGAAGAAGCTTAACATACCAGTCTAGCGTACATGTCCTGTCCGTGAACGCCTTTAACAGAGCTTTGATAGATCGATTGGTGCGTTCCACTCGTCCATTACCCTGTGGATGATACGCAGTAGTCCGTGGCTTCTAGATGCCTAGGAGTTGGCACAATTCCCTTAGAAGCAAACATTCGAAGTTAGAAACCTCGATCAGAATACAGCTGTTCTGGCGCTCCCCACCGTGCGATCCAATGCTCAAAAATGGTCCTCGCAGTTGTGGTTGAATCTACAGCAAGCATTGGAATCGCTTCGCACCATTTGTTGAAGTGGTGACTTGTGGCCGTTGTTCCGTGTGTTCGCTATTTGTTTGGCTCTTCTTTGAAGGTTCCTCTCTATATTTTAGCCCACGATCAGTCGACTGTGAACTTGTATCTGCTTTGTGCAATACAGGTTTGTAACGCATTTCGCTGTCGTGTGATTGACGCCATTTTGGTTTTCGTCTGTGTAAGTTGTGTGCATGACTTACTGGGCCTCTGGCTCAAGCCGTTTCTGTTTTGGTTACCATTTAAGATTCTCGCTGTGCTCCCGTCCTTCGGAGAGGCGCTGTTCCTCAGTGCTTCCACTCCGTCGCGCATTACAGGTTAAGAAGCATTAGGATGATTCAAAGGTGAAACTGTCGAGAAAGTCAGGCTGCTGCCCTGTAAACTGGATAACACAGAGCACGACAGTACGCCAATTTTATCTTGCCGAATGGCCCATAAGACAGAGGCATTGACAAAACAATCCAGCCGCTGTCTCGCATCTTTGGCGACTAGTCGTCATTGTTTAACGTACGCTACCAGTGTTTCAAGCTCGTGAAATCATCAGATGGTAGCTGTGTGACGTACGCTGCAACAGCCAACCGGGAGTGCAAACGGTTGATGCTTCACACAATAAGTGAAGATCAATTGATACGTCTGGTTTATGCTTGTGGGCTCCAACCGCCAACAAAGCAGATATCAGGGAACACGGATTTTGTCGAAAACAGAACAATGCTCCGGCAGTACCCTGCAGAATATTACTATCGAATGCCGGCGCCGGGTGAAACTAAAGTGTGACACCGCTGTGAGCGAACACGGATGTCATTTGAACGTCCGCACGGTGTCTTTAAACCTCCTAGTCAAGGCTGCGCCAATGTCAGAACGCGACAACAAAAAGGAAACCTCTCACACCCTGTTGGCAATGCGGTGGATGGCATTACATCCTATGTTGTCCATTCAAACAGCATCGCTGCAGCCACTGCTCAGGGTAAGGTCGCAAGCTGGACACTTGCCGTTTTGAGAAGCTCCAGCATCTGCTCGACCAGGACCTCCGCATAAGGCCCTGATTCTTAAGAGCGCGGGCCGTTCACACAACAAGGGCCGATGACAACGCAACGCGCAGAAAGTATCCATCCACATCAACGGTAGGTCGGTCAGACAACGGCTCGATAAATCATCCAAAACTACATTATCCTCTGGGTACACGTGACACTCGGGTGGCAAACCTCCCTTGTGCCCGAAAACCAACATGCCGGGGCGCTGCTGACAGTCGATTGTCCATCGCTGTTGAAGTCCGGTGCATTGCAGTCCTTAACGAATCGTCACTCAGAGGCACCTGCTACGTAACCCACAGTCCTGGCCACGACCTCCTTGGAGTGGATTAGACAGAAAAACGGCACCGATTTCACAAGCCGTTACTTCAAATCCGTATCCGGACTCAAGCTCAGCAGAAGCCCACGACGTTTCCAGTAATCAACCTTCATTTCACAAATGCTTTTTAGCAAAGACACTCGGATGTGTTATTCCGAGCCAAGCTTCCAGTACCTTATGCAGCGCTAGCAGCTGTCGAGCAAGAACGTAAACGTATTCAGCCAACTGGATTGATTGAACCGGTAAACTATTATGCATGGGCTGCTCTTATCGTCGTCGTCAAAAAGACAAATGGAACAACACGACTTTGTGCAGACTATTCCACAGGCCTGAACGATGCTCTCGAGGTGCACCAATATCCTTTGTCGATACCGGAGAATCGCTCCGCGTAGCTGAATATCCGAAAACGTTTCGAGAAGCCTGACCTGACCGAGGCTTGCATACAATCGCCAGTTGCTGAATAGTCCAGGGAACAATTGAAAATCAACACCCAAAAAGACCTTAACGATGCAACTGCCTGCCATTCGGTGTAAAGATAGCGCCAGCCGTCTTCCAACAGGTGACGAATACCATGCCCACAAATATTCCCAATGCGGCTGCCTACCCAGACGGCATAATATTCCTGGACCATAATGCAAATAGTCTGGAGCAGAAGCTAGACAAAACTCCCATCGTTTGAGTGAATACGGTTTCCTGATTCGTGGCGACAAATGCAGCTTTGGAAAGTCCAGCATCGATTACCTTGGATTCATTCTGGACAGTGATGGCCGATCACCTGTCCCGACCAACGTAGAAGCCATACAGACGATGTTACCCCCAACGGACGTGCCAACCCTACGGTCTGTTGTGGGGCTGGTCAGTCACTACAGTTTCTTCCACCCAGATACCCATCAAATCCAAACGCCAATGAACCGTTCGCTTACTAAGGATGCTACGTGGGAGTTGCCAAGAGAATGTCAACAAACCTTCAACCGCATCAAATCCCTGCTGGCCATAGACCTCCTGCTTACACACAACGATCAGACGCTGCCACTTGTCGTGGTTGCAGACGCATCCAACTAAGGAATATGTGATGTGATATCATATATGTTCCCAGATGGAAAGGAAAAGACAATCGCACATATATCAATGTCGCTTACACCCCTCAGAGCAACTGAAGTCGTATCAAGAATGCCTTGACAATAAACTTAGCTTCGAAAAAGTTACACAAAATGCTATGTTAACGGATCACAAACCGTTGTTCGCAGTGTTCTGCTGAAAGAAAGGAATCTCGGTTTACATGACCACCCACTTGCATAGATGGGCAACAATGCTTGTCGCCTACCACCTCGAGGTACAATACCGTTACACGACCAGCTTTGGCCAGGCTTACGCCTTATCGAGACTCGTCCGATCACGGGCAACGAACTACGATGACGTAGTAATTGCGGTCGCCAACACTGAGCCTGTTTTAACCCTCGTTCGCGGTGAGGCTGTTCGAGCACTTCCATCGACGACAGAGTTGATCGAGGAGGCGACGAAACTGGACCGCATTTCCTGGCAAGCACTTAAAATCATCCGCAAAACCTGGCCACACACAGACCTCAGTGGCGATTCACGGGAATACCTCCATCGCTAAGAAGCGCTTACGATCGTGGATGGATGTGTAGTGCTTGCCGACAAAGCAGTAGGTCCGGAGGCTCTCCAGCGGTATGAACTCGAAAGTTTCCACAGTTAGCATCCCGGTGTAAAGTGAATGTTAAAGTACCTGCACGCGTTGTGTGTTTGGCGATCGTTATGCGTTTTATGGAGCAAGCCACTTGTGTCTAACTAATTCCTCCTCGTTAATTCTCCTCTTATTTACATTTCGAATCTTCTCGGTAGAGATCGCGAGTCTTCCTTGCATTGAAAATTATCCGCAGCCGGTAAATATTCACGACGGTAGATTGCATTTACGTAAATTTGCAATATAGCCCTAGTTGTGGCTGACTGAGCAGTCCAGAAGACGTAAATCGTGCTTATTATGTCAATTATTGTTACATAAGATGCGACCACCTGAGATCGCCCAGTCGTTCAAAGTGCGGAAAGGGAGCATCTCCATCGAGATGCTTCAACACCAGTTGACTGGCGAAAGTTGTTACCCGATGGAGTATATTCCTTGCGCTTATGATAACCACCCCACGGCGGTCACAGCCATAGGAACACTGTATATAAAAACCCCGAGTTAGTCACCCACTGTGGGCCCAAATTTTATCAATGACCGTGGCTAAATGACCTCTTGGGTGAGTGCATTTCTCCAGCTGTCCATTCGCATTCTCCAAACGGTTGTCTGTTCCATTTTTGAAGTTGAAAATGTCTGACTGCGCATGGATAGCCCACTTAGGCCTTTTATAAAGCCAATTGTACATAAAGTAGTTTATGAAGCTCGAGTCTGCTTGCCTGATTACTCCAACATCTCGGTTGAACCTTCAAATAAAATGGACAAAACTGTTTACTCATCCATCTGAGTTATTGCAAGTAGCAACGCTATGTAACAGATGTCGGCTTCTGAATAAATTCGTCTGAATGGTGATTATGAGGTAAACTACACCAACTTTCGTGTCTCCCCACAGCATCCGGAATATGAAAGTGGCGTAGCATTATGTCGCGTCCAAAGATCACCCTTGCCGCCTGAGTTTGTGCCTTCATTTTATCCATTAATGACTTTCTCAGAGGCGTGTGATCCCTCATGACCTCACGGAACGTTTCGAACAAATAATGAAGGCAAGCCTTTCACCCGACTCAAACGTAGACATATATCACAGGTGGTCCATGCCTCATCCCGTCTGTAACCCGAAGCTGATGTAGCTTCAGGCTACGGCGTCAGATGTGGACTGACAGAGGACTTACTTGTAGCGGTTGTTTCCATGCGTGGCATCGACGTTTACCACAAGTGGAGAACGTCTGAACAGCTGCACCTGCTGCCTCCGTGTGAAACATGTGCGTGTATCTATCGTCGTCGTCTTGGATGACACGACACGCAGTATGCCGTCTCTTTCTATGCGATTCAGAACTTGTGGCATATTTTTTGCAACGTCAATGTACGCAGACCCATCTACACATTGCTGGAGTTTTCAGCCGATGACGGATATCGCAGATATCCATGGTCATTATATACTTATCATAACCTTCCGCAGCATACTGCTTCTACTTAGTAGTCGGTGTGCTGTACTCCAAAAGGTGCCTTGAGTCGTTCACTTCAGTGGCAGTGATCCGACGAGTTGTTCGATGTGCATCGTACAGGAAGGCGATTATTTTGTTGTTGTGATTTAATGTTGAGGCATTAAGAACCAACCTGGATTTTCTCCTAACGGCAATGGAACGTGATCGGCAGCAGGTGTCACGTGAGAAGTATGTGAACTCAACTCACCAAACACGTCGTAATCCACGGCTGCTGGAAATTATTCGCAGGTAGTAAAGGAGTTCGCTAGTGTACAGTTAATATGTGGGTCTGTAATATCGGCTGGTCCTCTAAGACATCTCCGAAGCCCAGCGAATAATCATTCACTTAAAATGGAGTGTATGATGAAATCGGCTTTCTCTGCCTTAGGCTGACAGGACGGGTAAAGAAGCATAACCCATCAAACTTACATATACTACCTTATTTACCAACAATGGATGGACATTCATTATTCATACATGAAACACTCCATCACAGGAAAACGCACTTATACTGTCACAACACCAACCATTAATAATTTCGAATTCGGCGTCAAATGAAGGACAAATCGCCTAATGGTCAGCTAAAACAAGACATTTTGTGTCATGTGATCATTTCTGTCGCGAAAATCAATGACTTTCAAATTCCTGAAGGATACCACCGTAATAGCGCCCGACATTCAAGGATCTCACTTGATCGCCGCCAAACGGTAGATTTTATTACCTGCGGATAAGTTCTGTCGTGGCACACCACGTGTAACGTAAACTTCGCGGTGGCGCTACGAGACCAGAAAAATAAAGGTATTTCTTCGAAAGTCTAAGAAGTGCATTGATCATTCGGAGGTATTTTAAAGTATGCGAAACCTCTAACTACAACTCTGTGGTTAAAACCTTGGTGACAGTCGCAGCCACATTCATGTGACACACAGGTTCACTTGGGTGCCGACTGCGTAGGTCTCACGTTCTGATGGTTTTTCTAGGTCATGAGGCTTCGGATGATAGTTCATTCCACAGAACGAACGGTGAGTACCGGTGATGCCCAGTACCCTACACTTGTTATTTTCAGAGATCCCACCGTGATATGATGACCAAAGGGGGCACTGGCCTCAGCTCACATTGATTAACAGAACTCTACCAACGACGTGTTTCCAAGGCCGTCAGCTAATCCGGCGTTCTCATCGAGTGAATACCTTCTTACTGCCAGGACTAATTTCACCACAAACACCGTTTAGGTCCAGGACTGTCAGAACATGGCTTGGGTTCAAAAAGGAAAGGAGTGGATACAGTAAGCATGAATACATTAGAAAGAAAGGTTGGGTTAGTAAAACAGGCAGACGGGAGTAGTAAAAGAATCACGATACTGATACGAAGTGATTGTCACACGAAGACAGGTATTGTACTAATGTTAGATGACAGGAAGGACGGAAAACAGAAATTCACGTTCTGCTAAAGCAGAAAAGATTCAAACTAACTTCTGGAACATCGGTAACCAATATTTATCAAGACAGTAGTTAAGGTCGGCCACCATTGTTGACGATAGTTCATTCCAGAAGGTTACTGCCGGATGTAAGAAACTGTGCTTGAATATTGTATCCAGCTTACTCCACAATGGGCTTCGTCTCATGCCAACGAAGCGCCAAATATTCTCCGGAAAACCGAGGAAACTTCCTCACGTACGAGGGTCCATTCAAAGAAATGAACGTTTCAATCACGTTCTCCTTTTCGGGTCCTCTTCTGAGCAAAAGTTGATTAAGTTTTTAAACCTGCCAGGGTAACGCATTATTTTGAGCTCCTCGAGGATCTTCGTTTAACTAAGTCTAGTGTTTTTCTATCCTATAAAAGATGACGGCTCCACGCATGTACTCAGTATTCTTGGTGTCGCCGAAACTATTCATTAAACCAGGAGATCACAACTTCTGTCCCTCGTGATGTAACGGTTCTCTTAAGCCCGCACAACGACCGGTTTCATTTGTGGGCAGATGCGGGGCATTGGGGTGCGGTCTTGAATTTTCCGTCCAGCCATATTCTAAAGTCCTTAATTCCGAATACTTCGCACACCAACAATTGTTTGATCCTTTCTATGCATGCGGGTGCCATTTCGAAGCCAACCTTCAACGATTACCTACACCTATCAACATTTAGTGGAAGTTTTTATTCACCAGTCCAATCATGCGGTCAATCAAACTCTTGCTGTAGGGAGGTCTTCATAGAACTATCAAGTATTTCCACCACTTTCGTAGGAAAATTATACGCACAGGTGCATCTGCTGGCCAAACCACTGAGGTGCACAAAAAACGTGGTGGGTTTATAATTGACTATGTAAGACTTCGATTCTGGCAGACGCCATACAAGATTTATTCATCTCCACTTGCGCATAAAAACCATTGTCACAAAGATAAGCTTTGATTCAATCAACCACGGTGTTTCGATGACCGATACGTGGTTGCGAGGCAGATAGCCCATGTTTCCCACATCGATTCGTTGTTCATCTGACGTCATGCAGGTGTCAGGTTTTCTGGAAGGTAACAATAGAAAAAACGTGCGTAGCAACACCCTCAGGGACCACAATTCTAAGAGGAAACGGCAGAATCCCTGAGATAAAATGAGTAACGAAAACTGATATAGTGATTCTTTTGATTACAAAACGCAGGTAACTTTGAAAGCAACTGGTGGCAGCATATTCCAATGGACCGCTGATCGAGAGTGGGCTCATGGCAATCCATTATATACTGACCATTTTGGGTGAGAACCTGTAGGTAGGCTAGAATGAGCCTAAATCTGGGTACGTAAGGAGAGGCGTTCACAAGAATGACACAGTTGTGAATGCGGCAGCACATGTCAGACCTCACTGACCTTACTGAAATAATTCACGTATATTTTTTAAAAGGGTTTTCAGAAGAACCCCTAACGCAGATTGTAATGCTGAGGCTGCATCAGTGGATGAAAGACAGGACTACTGTTCCGGTTTTGTCACACCAAGTTCATAGTAGTGAGAACAGCCAGTTGCTTAAAACTGTGTTTTGCCTGAGTAGCGCGTACACCATCTTGTTCGAACTTGGCCCATGTTCGTTGCCTTTGAGCCAATTGACTGCTTAGAAAAACTCCATTGAGTATGGATGTCATGTTACGTGACTACAAATCGCCTTTAACATGTTTGCCAACAAAACATAACCAACTTTCCGGAGGTGATCTTTTGATCGAAATCACTGAGACTGTCAACCAGCTCACTTTGATGATTTCCCCAGCAGGTCTAAGGAATTTCGAGACAGTCAAGCATTATTAATTTGAAACCTTCCATCTATCGTAATGCGTTGCTTAACGTCTTCGTGGAGGAGCATGCACATAGGATTCGTAATAATGAGAGAAATCATGTGACGAGAACTCAAATGGTCACCAGCAAAACTTTCACAGAATCTGCACAGTTTCTATTGCCGTGGACGTCCTGCACCTAACACTTGGTGGCAGATATTTTTCAGTTCAAATTCAAGTTCACGGTAATGTTCCCACTGATGTTTGGGGTATTCGTCTACAGTTACTTACCATCAAGCCTCCAATCCATTTTGGACCCGATGGCATCCCACCAACAGCTACCAAGCTAGAAGGTGAGGATAAGCCCATCATTTTACTTAATTTATTCACCCTATCACTTTTATCCAGCACCTTCCTTCAGTGGAAAAAGCCCAACATTAAGCATTACCAAAAAAGTGGCTCAAGACAGGACAGTAGCAACCATTCCATGTCAACAACACATCAATCTGCTCAAGAAAGTCTGAAAAAAATGAGGGTGCATACCGTCGAGTTCTAAAGGTCACAAAATCCTATGAACTTTCCGCGGTACGGTTTCCTTAGTAAGCACCATAGCGGTACGTGTCGGTGTCATTTATTTCATCAACCAACACAAAAATATTGGTATTGCATAAAGCCTATCGGAAAATCATTACATACACATTACTCATCGAAGTGAATGTGATCACTCCACGTTTTCTTATTCGATACGTGAGATCGCGTTCTTTCTCCTGATGTCACAAACTTCCATTGTGCAGGGGAATCTTCTGTGACGAGCGGACGCATCGAACCCCATAGTGACTGAACAATTTGCAGGGTTCTTCAAATTTTGGACGGTTTCCAGCAATCAACGAAGTCCTCTGCTGGAGTCTGCCCAATTGTTAGTCAGATTCTGGAATTTCCTGTCCTCCCTTGCCCAAGCCGACCTGTTTCAATATATTTCCGACGCTTTTTATATCAAATCATTGCGGACTTCTTTGAGAACGTATTTGGATGTATTTTCCGGTGTGATTCTGAAGTATTTGGAACACCGACTCATGTACGGCTTTGTAAAAAATAAACTAATGTAATATCATGCGTTTTGCACTGAATCTATGGAATAAGCGAACTCTTTTTTCTTGCTGCATATGTCAAAGTCATGTGAACTGCAGACCTTTTTTCTTATAACGCCTTTTTTCTGGCAGATTTCACGCTTTTAGCACTATTTAATAATTTGTTGTTATGTATTGCCTGTACTTATCTGCAAAGCTTGCGCACATCATAGCGTGTTTCTCAATACATGCGTTGGAAAATGCACACGTATATGGTCACCGTCGATAACATTACTCGATCCGATTGCGATATGGTGGGAATTCGGAACCAGCTCGACACACGCCACTTTGTTTCACCCTTCCTACGTGCTGTTTGCTCATATATTACAGTTTATATTTTCAACGTCGATCCCATCAATCAAGCACTTGAAATGTTCTGCGAAACGGTCCGGTCAGTGAGTGCACCCACATGGTGTAATCTGTATGTTAGACGTTACGTGTTGCACGAATGTCGCCACTCGAATCCCGTCTTCCGTCTTCTGGGCTACCAGCAACAGCGGATGTACTTTGGTTCCCCAGTACTCCAGGGTGATCTGAGATGTCACGATAATAGCGTGTATGGGTTGAGAGGGAATTCCGATGAACGACCTTTTGGTTGTTCTTTGCATATCGCGGGCAGATGTGCAGGACTTGTGCGTGTTATCCCGCTTCTTGAGTGACGCTGACCCAAGAATTACCAGGTCCCATTCACTTTCTGCTTGTCTTCACAACAGTCCACCGATGTGGTGGGCACCCACTTTATTCGTCTCTCTAAAGTGCATGTACGCACAACTATGAGAGGTCGCCGAGGCTGCACACTTGCAGACTCACTCCACTGGGCAGTAAAGGTCGGTCAGCAGATCATAGAGGTACGTGTTAGACGTTGCTGAGCAAAGTGGTTGTTCACAAGACATTCGAACTAGGTGGGTACTTGGCAGAGACGGAACCGGGAAAAGCACCAGTTGAGCAATAGGTAAACAAAATAAGTGGGCAGGCACAGTTGTGGCAGTAGAGTTTTCCTACACAGTCACTTCACAGTCTCTTAGAATCAACGAGTGAAACTGAAGGTAAAGCAAGTTTTGTGCAGCTCAGTTCAGTTTTCCGTACAAAGCTTGACTTTACTGGGAAATCTGGTTTCGTCTCATGCTGCGTAGCGGTATCACGACTCTTGCTTACCGAGGTCACGCAATTCTTCGACCATATGCGACCTAGACTGTACTGGTCATACAAATACTGGATCACCAAAAAATTTACCTTCCTGGTCCGTTACCCGTTGAGGACCCATGGGAACACATCGCAAAAGCCATGGTTGGTTGTCTCAAGCGGTCCCAATTATCGGTTGCCTCAGTTGCAGAATTTCCACCAGCCTTATCATCATTAACTGGCTCGTCTGATCCGTCAGCCAACAACCAGGAGGCCTTTTTAATTCGTCCATCACTCATATTTGATCACAGCTTATGCATTCAGATAGATTATCCAGTCAGTCTCTTCCAAAAAAAGCACTAGACTCGAGTTTCGCTCTCAGTAGAGCTCGCCAGTAGTGCATATCTTTGTCACGGCCGGTATTTGAACTCCAGCTATTCCAATCATGAGGCAACCGTGTTAACCACTGCGACATTGACCTCATATTAGGCACGACCAATAGTGATCAAGCGTTCAAATTTGAACATTTGGTTCTGCCCAATGTGATGCCAGTGGCGCAGTGATTAACAAGGTTGCCTCATGATGGAATGGCTGGGGTTCAATTCCCGGCCGCGGAAGAGATTTGCACTATTGGCGAGCACTAATGAGAGCAAAACTCGCGTTTAATACATCTTTTCGGATGGGCTGGCGGGAAAATCTATCTGAATGCGAAGACTGCGATCAAATGTGAATGATGGTCAACTTGAAAACAAACAATATCCCCGACTATTCATCAGTAACCAGAGGACTGCCAAGATAGTCTGCTCCAGTAGATAGTAGCCTAGTGTGACCCAGAGATTGCGGGACAACCATCAGTTGAAATCTTCCCCAGTTTATCGGAAGCTAGTTTTAGGCCTACCTTATTCAGGGTGGGGCCTGGAAATCCACCAGGCCTCGATGGCTAACCACCCATCATACTTGAGGGAGGTGCGGCGGCACTAGCTACCGTACTCTGGCACTGTTTTGACACTCACTTATCGCGGGTGCCCTTCGCAATATATGGAAGCACGGCGTCCTCTCGTCCATCTACAAAGGTGTTAACGGAACTGATACAGGCAACTATCGACTAGCAGCACTGTTTCTGTGTCCCCCAGAGGTAATGGGAGGCGTAGCAGACGACAACATAAGTCCTGGACTACAATTTGCTAAATGCTAACAAACCATTGGCACGGACTCGGAGAAAGCTATACATACGCCACTAACTTTTTGACAGTAAACTCTTGAATTACGATCGTGGAGGTGCGCCGCGCAGCAGGTGCTGATTTCCTAGACTTTGCTGAGGTCTTTCGATGAAGTAAATTAACGCGTCCTACTTGGCAAGCTGCCAGTTATGGGTCTGAAAGACAAACCATTTAATTAGATTCAACACTATTTATCAGGCAGGATGTGCTCTGGGCGGTTCAACGGCGTGTTGTGTACTGCTTTCGAGGCCCCCAAGGGTGTCTCGCAAGGATTCGTACTAGGCCCATTGTTGCTCCTATTATTTGTGAACGACCTATATACCGCTGGTCGATCACCCTTGCTCATGTATGCGTTCTACTTGAGGATTCGTTTCCTGTAGCGGGATCCTGAAGCAGTACATCAGTATCTCGCAGAAAGCATCCTTCGATTTAACACTGGTGATTGAAAGATTATACATATACGGCGCGAGGGTAGCCTGAACTTACGGATTGGAGGGCGACAGGTTACTTTTGCTTTCCGAAAAAAGACAGGGAATCCACTGTCGGTAATTCTCTGTCCTAGTGACACTACACTCGCGTTGACACAGAAGTCTAATGGTAGGTTGGTTGCGTTCGGTAGACCACTGAAGAAATTTCCGGTAGAATATTTTGTGCACACTCTTAGTTCTCTAGTAGGAGCACTGCCGGTGACAAACACACAGGTGTACGCCACATACACGGAAAACCTCTTAGCTACCACGGAATCTACGCAACATGCAGCAAAAAAGGTTATGTAATTCCACTGGTTCCAACATACGGAGCGATTTGAACCAATGAAACTCTTTCCATTGGCTTACTGATGGCCGAGAGGAGACGTGATTCTCACCTATAAAATTGTGACCACCTCACTCGGAACACCTTCAAATTGACGATCACCAGCCTAATAGGACCCAAGCTCAAAGTATACAACGCTTGAATTGTAGGAAACACAGATATGCTACCCGAGTTTGCTCGAGTGAGAATCGTAGAAGCTACCATTCTCGAGGCGTCCAAGAAGTGTATTGATGACTGGTTCATACCGATATGACCACTGAGGATGGTGTACCACCATTAGAAAGCCCAGTCCTCGACGAAAACGTGTGTGTTATTGTTAGCACGTATGCATGTCCAAACCTTTACGGTTACCTCGGCATGGTAATCAGGCCTGTGTACTGTTTTGATTCGTAAGGCCGTGTTGACCAGAAAATCAGTCCTTACAGGTTCGAACATGCCAGGTTTACCTAAGGGGAGAAGGCAGGCAGAACGCAGTTGTAATCGTTGTGGACAATGGCGGTGTGTTGTGTTTTCGTTTGGCTTGATATTTATCCGTGCCCAGTCTGGTGGTGTGCGTATAACTTGGTTGTCTCTCCAATGGTTTTGGTCTTATTTGCAATGGCTTTATAGGTGCGTCACTTTCAAGCCTGTGTGTGGCTGTTACCAGTCGGCTTTTGCTGGTGGTCGCTGTTGTTGCGCTTTCTGGTGTCCATCTGTTCACCCGCTGCCTTGTGGTATAGGCTTTTGTGCCGAAACCTTCGGTTGAAGACCCTTATCTCTCTACTGTCTAGATCTAAGCGTCCAGGAGGAATCCACAGTCAATACACATTGTGCAAACATACTACAAACAAAATAGCATAATGCATCGGCCTCCGCGCAAGGTGAACCGGGTTGCTGTATCTGCAGGTTGCGACAGGGTGGATAGGCGAAAATGTCACCAACGAACTCTCTTCTACCCTTTCCCCCAATGACTTCGCTAGCACGAATCCCGAAGTAGACAATGTTCACTGGGGTCTCACTAACACAACGACAAACCTGTAACACTCACGATGACGTAAGAAGCTTTCCATTGAGACATAGAATGTGCGCACGCTACTGGTTCGTTTCGGCCTCACAGGATGGACGGAAGGGGGAACCACACTGAGCCGGCATGAAATCGACGCAGCAGCGTTGAGTGAGGCAAGCTTGCAGATCAAGTCTAGCTGCGAGAAGCAGGTTCTGGGTACACCTGCTTGATAGGTCACCCATCAGACAGTGCTCGGGGGCATGCTGTCCTTTCTGCGGTCGCTGGCCACATCGATCCTCTGATGATTGGCGAACGACATCGGCCTTTCAATCCAGCCTATGCGACTGCATCTCGTTGGAGGTAATTGTGCCATATTTGATAGTTTTGGTGGTCTAATCATGTTTCCCACTGATGATACAGAAGACCTTTTCTATGACCAGCTGTCCGCCACAATGCAGTAAACACCGGTGAGCATCCAGGTGTTTGTTCCGGGTGACTTATAAATTCGGATCGGCTGCGACTCAGTAGATTTGTTGGGAGTTCCTGGCACAACGGAATTTGTTCAGTCACTGAGAACGGTGACCACTTGCTCCATATATGTGCTAATCGCCACTTGGCTATCATAAACAGCCGATTCAAACTGGATACTAGTGAAAACACGGCGTGGACTCACCCGTGAGATGATCACTACCGTTGGTTTGGCCAGGTGATTGGCGACAGCATGAAATTCGTGAAGTGTGTATCACGGAGTGATGCGCTATACTGACTGTAGCGCCGACAATAGACTGGTCAAAAACAAAATGATTATTCATGTCTATAAGCCCGTTTGTTGTAGATCATCCGGACAACGGCAGGGGTTGGATGTCAGACTACTGGAGAAATTTAAGGTGATGGTTGCTTCCGAATGTGCGGTTGCCTGACATGTGCAAGGCCCTTCCTCATCTGCTGCCTATGAGGATATGTGGCGAAGGCTCAAGGAATAGATCAGGGCAGCAGCCACTGAGACGAACATTGTCGGATGCCAGAAACGCCCCGGCTGTTTCGACAAAAATAGTGAGGCGTTCGCCGCCTCCACAATGGACCCAGGCAGTGAAGACAAGCGGTCGACAATTCACAGTATCCGTCTTCAACTGGCGAAAAGAGGTCGCGGAATCAAAGACGACTGGTGGATGGGGGATGACGAACGGATGCTGGGCTACGCTGATCGCCGACGGTACAAGCAGTTTTGCAATTCGCTTAAGGCTAAGTTCGGCTCATCCGCCTAGTCTACAAGAGTGGTGGTTGACATGGACTCGGGCTGTTCGTGCGGCCAACCACAGGACGTCATGACAGTACAGCGCAAACACTCAGATAGTCTACTAAATCATCCTAGTGTCAATGACTGGGTGACTGTGAACGGTCTGCGCAACAAGCCATCAAATCTTCATTAACTCTCACCCCAGATTTGCGCCACTGAAAAGAACAATCAGACAGCTGTACAGTGAGAAGTCTACAGTCGAGCATGGTTTGCCAAGAGATACCCCGAAGGATGGCGGACCGGCATTGGAACGCGCTCTGCTCCAGCTGGTTCACCCCCATCTGGGAGCGGAAATACGCCACAGGAGTTCAAGAATGCCCCTACCGTATCTTTGTTCTAAGGTAGGAGTAGCAAGCGATGCCCCGACAACTATCGGGGCATTAGCCAACCGAGGTACGCTGGCAAGGTGCTTGCCAAAATCCTCCTTAACCGGCTGAATGTGAACATTTCAGGAGCTGATATTTCCGAGGGGAATTATGAATTTCGGGTGGGCCGCGGTATAATCAACCTGATGTTTGCTGCTCGACAGATTCGGCAGGAGCGCCCGGAATGCAACCAGCTCCTGCAAGCAGTCTTCGTGGACCTCATCAAAGTCCCTCAATCCGTGAACCGTGAAGACTTTTGGACGGGGCAAGGGAACTATTGTTTTCCAGGCAAGTTCTTCAGTTTGATTAGAATGTTGCATGTGGGCATGAATGTGGAAGTATAATAGTGTGGATTTACCTCCGATGATATTGATGTTGTCACCGGCGTATAGCAGGATCATGCCCCAGTCCCGACCCTACTGAGTTTACATTTAATTGCCAAGCTAACAGTCTCAGTTGAGGGTTTTACGGTGGACGGCGTTGAGGTTAAGAACCGGACGGATGAGCGCCTGCTGATTATTCGACGTTTCGGAGCCTCAACAAGTTTATATACCACAACCATGTGTATTTTCCCAATCGTAGATGACAGCGCGCTGCTCGCAAGCAGTGAAGGTGAATCATAGCGAATGGCCGCGGCTTTCGCGACCGCAGCATCCAAATTTGGGTAAGAAATATTTTTCTTTCAGCCTTCTCCGGGCAGAGGTACTGTTCCTGCATATGTGCCTGAGATTCGCATCAGTGAAGATGTTGTCGTTAGCAGAAACTTGTTAACAGATCTGCTCGAGCGTGGCGAAAGCTAACGCTAATTTCCAACGTGTTGAAGGACGTGTCTGAGAGAATCACGGGCCGAAGGCGGCCAACTAGCTCCGTGTATGCCGCTCAGTGATGTTGTTTATGCCATTAAAGGACAGCGAATCTTGGACACTGACGACGGAACATGCGCCAATTGAGTCATTGCTACTTGCACTATTTAAGACCCATCTTAAGTATTCTGTGGTTGAACAAGGTTCCGAACACTGGAGTACTGTGACGAGCGGGCATGGGCGGGATGGAAGCTATGCAGACTTTCAATGCCTCGTAGATCACATCCGTCGGATTGGTGATGGTCGCATTCTGAAACAGCTGCTGTACGGACAGCCAAAATCTGGCAAGCGAAATTCTGGTGGTCAAAAAGTGAGATACCAGGATGTTACCTGGGTAAATCTTTCGCATTGTAACATCGATTTCAGATTTTGAGAAGAGTAAGCTTTGAATTTGACAGTGTAGATGAATGTGATCCGCACGGGCGTCCGCATGTTCAGAGAGGAATTATTGCGCGGACATGGGCGGAATCTTACTGTACGCAAGGAAACCATTAGTGCGACAGGTCGTGATGACACAACTATGAGGTAGTCCCGAATACACTGGCCGCCTCGGATTAATGGGTGATCGACGTACCCATGAAGCACCTCGGCAAAAAGACAACAACTACCCTAGGTTCGAGTAGGTTATATTCATTTCATTCACTATTACTTGCTCGCGTTGACCAGCGACTGTCGTCGTTTTTGGCAACATGCCTACTTCTGTGTCTGTAGTCGTCTACACTCCCTTTACTTCCGCTCTGCTGGTGTACTCTAGGGTGAATGTTTCGGCCATTTTCATCCAGCTTAACGTCACCTTTTGGTTTTCTCTACCTCCCCTATAGAGTGCACTATACTGATCCAATCATTGCATTACATTTTCAATATTTTTTTTTCTAGTTTGGATCTAACCACTGGAGTCTTTCTGTGTACTTTCCGAGAGATAGGAGTTTCACTTCCAAATTAGTTTATCAACTGGCCAGCCAGCATTGGCCAGCTGGACACAAAAGCCTCACTCCCACGCCTCCCCGTCCTATTCGTTCGGGTTTACACTGGATACGTGGTGTTTGATCGGAACTACAGGTGATGCAGCGCAAGATACTTGTTGTAATGGTTGAGCACAGGCGTCCTTAGGACTAGGCTGTTCTAACAAGTTAATTCGAACCGTATTCCCCGCCTATGTATGCATGCGTCGCCGATATCATTTTCCTCGTATACATAACTTTTACATGGATATGCGTTGAGAAATATATTACTATCATTATAATCGGCCCCTTTAGCCTCGGTCATTATGTACATTTCACTCATTGAGGTTCTATCCTATCACTATAGTTTCTCCATCCCACTAGTGATACCACTCAATTCAGTTGTTCCGGTTTCTGCTATTGTTACTCATTTCAACAAACTCCATCAAAGGTGGATGTGGACTTGTGCCCAGGAAGTGGTGTAGCGACCTGGGGATTTCACTGGTTTGTCTTCGGCGTGATGTGTAGAATAGTCTTAAAACTCATGGTTGCATATTGTGCCCAGGCTATTAAGAAAGTTCGTATGGTGTACGTTGCCCGGTTGTTTGTCTGCATGCCATGTGACTGTGGCGCAAACCTGAAACACACGGGTCACACTCTTCCGGTCTACTCGCTCGTCGACGGCCGGTCTCTAGCCTTTCTAGCGTATTCGCATGTCGCTGGCGTTTATAGTGTCATCAGAGACCACTTGTACATTTCGTCGAGTGAAGATTTGGTCTCTCTCATCAACAGCCTTTTGTCCTTCGCGTCTGATAGTTGCGTACTTGGGGAAAAAGCGACTTAGTGTGACAAAAACTGCAGCGGTCACCCAACGACATTCCGGAAGCTGAAGCAGCCAGAGGATGGAAAACCATAGAAAAAACTCGGACCCGTGCCAAAACGGCTCGAGGCGCAGCATGTTGAGTAGTTTTACGCTTTCAACCCCGCATGAAACTAGTGGGTGGGTGAAACAATGATTTGCGGGTAACTTGAAATCTAGTCTAAATTTCCTCGGTCACTGCTATTTTAATGCCCAGTGCATGAAAAATTACGTAGAACCGCTGCCATTCGTTGTTGAATAAAATACTGTATTACTCGTGTTCTGTACCATCTGTTTCACCTTTTAGC
>QNGE01007833.1:0-12144 GCA_008508345.1 Paragonimus westermani
ATTATTATTATTATTATTATTATTATTATTATTATTATGGGGGTTCCCTGGAAATTTCTGGACCACATGGAGTGCACTTCAGCAATTCAGAGAAGGGACTCGCATGAAACGTTCGAAGTATGTGGCATGCACGATATTCCTCAGAGCGTGTGTGGCAACTGCAGGTTCCTTGATTTATTGTATCGTTCGATGGTGGCCGAGTTAGCGTACAATAATAATCGTCCGAATTAAATGTGTCATATTCTGCGTATTTTAGAAGTAACTGCCGTTGGTTTACTATTGTTTAGTTAGAGCATATGATTATTATCCTTTGAGCTCGTTTCCAAAATAACCAGCCACTTGCACTGTAGGATACACAAGCATATAGCGTAGAAAATCATAGACGGTTGGTTGTCGTACGATTAATAACAGTGTGGTCAGGGTGAATGATTGTAGGTTAATTTGTGGATCACCGACCGCTTGCTCCGAAATTGTTTAGTATGAAAGCAGCAGGCAATCAACAAATTCTCATTTCCAGCTTATAACAATCCGCTCATAAACGGATGGTCTCTAGTAGAGACTGCATAATCCATTTAGGTAGTAACGAAGAATATTGTAGCATCTTTCAATAGCAACCGAGATATCTCGCCTCTAGTTGGCATCCGAGAATATATATTCGCTCGGAATGTGCCCAATATCACTTAGCATTTTGATGGTGACCCAGTTAGCATAGAATAATAATCGTTTGAATTAAATATGTGTTATATTCTGCGTGATTTTGCCGCAGTGCTCTGTCGTATTTTCAATCTTAACTGAGAAAACACACTTTGTTTCCATTCTGACTGTGAGAATGATGTCAAAATGTTTCCAAGACTGAAGGCGGGAAACAGTCAACAAAGTAATTGCATATGGAAGCTGTAGCAAGGAACCACTTGACGAGTGAATCTTCTCCAACCCCGTAAACTTCATGATATTTCATTGAACGTTTATCACCCAAAACCGTTTTCTTTTTCAAATATGACCGACATACTCATACTGCTACGAACATGCTTAAGTTCGTAGGGAAGTGGTTCGAGAATGAGACGCGTTCATAACGCCCATATAACATTTGGTCCATTGCATGCCAACAAAACCGCTGCAAAGTCAACAGCATTCTATTCGTGTGTGTCTACCCATGATCATGCACTACCCAGATTGCTGGAGAATGCAGAAATGGCGCTTACTAATAAATCCAGAAAATGACGTCGTATAAGCTATACTCATAACGCGCACATGCCATGGGGCCTTCCAGATATTCAGATTAATAATAATATTTGAGCCATCGACCCACATACAGTCACATCACGTTTTTCGGGCTGAATCTGCGGAGCAAGCGAACGGTACTCCCCACCGCTGCGCGCGTCAAAGTTTCGTGAACTACAATAATTTTCTTTTTCGTCACGCCGTTTCAGGTAGCAGATTCCACGTTTGTAGTACCGTTTAATTATTTGTTGTTTTGTATCGTCTGTAATTGTCTGGAATAATCGCGCATGTCGCAGCGTGCTTTTCGCATGTGCTTTGAGAAATATACGTTATCACTCCCAGTTTTAATTGGAGCCTATGAAATAATTTTTGTCCGGCCATCATTTCGGTGTTTTCGACCTACTCATTCGAGACACCCTAATATAATCTGGAGGCGGTCAGAGACGCAAGAGAAGGTCGTGCTATCTAGGGTGCCACCGACTCTTGGCTGAAACTTGGTGGACAGTTTTGAAGTAGGTTGGCTTTATTGCGCCAATATTTAGGCCAAAATCCACACTGTTTGCAATAGCCACCCCGGGATCTGCTTTGCCTTCCTCTGTGATGAATTTTGGTCCGTTCTGCAGCAGTGGTCGCACTAAGTCGATTTTTCCAGGTACGCATTTGTCAGACACGAATCCCAAAAATCAGTTGAGGAGATGGACCAAATGTTTATTCGACCAAATTTACAAGTGGGCTCTGATAGGGCTGTAAACGGCACCGACACGCGAAATAGCTATAGAGGCTAGAGACCGATCGTGGTAGAGCAAGCAAATCGTAAGAATGTGATACGTGTGTGTTTCAGGTTCGCGCCACAGTCACATGACAGTCAGACAAACAATCGGGCAGCATACATCATGCGAGCTTTCTTAATAGCCTGTGTGCAATATGAAGCTGAGTTTTGGAACTCTTACACATCGTACCGCCAGTAGACCAGTGAAACCTCCAGGCTGTTACACAGCCCTCCCGATGAGGATAACTGGGGCCGACCACCCTTGGCCGGATCTAGTTCAAGGCGCACCAGCTGATATCCAGTCAACCTGCGATTTTTAAGGCAATCTCCAGACGCCGCAGATGGAGAAACACTGATGCTTACAGTTCCAGGCAAGTTCCAATTTAGGTATCTCCCTCAAAGGTGCTGAAACAACCGTAAAAAGAAATGAACGTTCAAGGTGGGGCATCCACTGAACGTTCTAGCACGACGTCTACTACGAGGCCGAGGATGATCGCGATCGATGATGCCATATGCGTCGTGCCAGCGTCAGTTAGGACATGCGACAGAAAATGGAACGAATCTGGCCGAGTATCAGTACAAAAATAAATGAAGCACTCAACCAAACTACACAGAGAATACGAACATTCGAGAAAAACCTGTACAAACGCAATGTTTTTTTGCTTTAAGAAGAATTTTTTTTATTATTCTATGGCCGAATAAAAACGGAATTTGACAAACGCCAGTCCCCTGTGGGGCGTTTCGGTGATCACACCCTACCACCCAAACACATTATGGAGGTCTTTGGGAACAAACACCATGCGGCTTTGTTCTCCTGTGTCTGTGATACAGGGGTGGCGCATGTGTAAAGTAAGCTGGTTGGCGTAAGAAGCATCATATCGAAGAGCGTCGGTGGCGGATGGAAGTAATCGCCAGGAAGACGCAGTGGTTGACCGTACAGGAGCTCGGCGCTGGAAATGTGAAGATCGCCTTTAAGGGAGGCGCGAATGCCGAGTAAAACCACTGACACGGCTTCTGTCCAATGGAATACATCGACCGCGGCGAGGACTGCTTTTAGTTTTCGATGGAAGCGTTCGACCATACCGTCTGCAGCCGGGTGGTGTGCCGTAGTCCGCATGCTATGACGCCCAATCGCCTTCAGTGTTTTCGCAAAGGAAACGCTCTGGAACTGAGGGCCACGGTTTGTCGTAACCCAACGTACCCACCGCCCAACGAGTGTGCATACTACGGTCTCAGAACGGACGTCGGGATGGGGACGGCCTATGGCCACCGTGTGAAACGGCTTACCGTCGTCAAGGAATATGTCATGTCATTGGAAGGTGGCAATGACCCACAACGCCGATGTTCAGATGTGTAAGTCGAGATTTAATCAAAAGGTTTCGGCCAATCGGGGCCGACATGTGGCGGTGAACCTAAGCTTCGTTACAAGCTAGACGAGATCGTGCCCAGGTGTGAGGATCCGTAAGGTTCGGCAACTAGGAAGGGTATACGTTTTGCAAAAGTGAATGAGTTTGAGCAGCGTAAATCCAGGTCACGTACTGAGTTGGCGGTTGATATGCCGTGACTGTCCAGCTTTATAGAGCCATCTGACAGGTGACAACCATGTGTATTTATTGGCTGAAAAGTTCACTAGCCAGGTTTGATACCACGTCTCTAATGACACGAAGTCCTTCTATATATTTTCTAAACGTAGACCTAGATCGCCAGGAGGAAAGCTGTGAACAAGCCTGATATCGTCAACAAATAAGAATAGTTTACCATGCCTGATAACCTGACATCTGTCGTTTATATGTATGAGAAAGAGTAACGGTCCCGAAACACCGCATTGTATCACCCCACTGGTGAGTGGTCTGGGCGCTGAGCCATTGTCTCCTATTTTCACTGTTTGTGTGCGGCCTGTAAGCAGCTAAGCAGTGGATTACGTATACCAAAGGACGCAATTTTGAGCAGAAGACGCTTATGAGGCATTCGATCGAAGCCTTCGCCATGTCCAACAGTATAATGATAATCGCCCCTCCGTCTTCAGTAGATTCTGTCGCATGGTTAAGGAATTCTAGCTGGCATGTCATTCAAGAAGGTTTGTTGAGAAACCCATGTTGGGAGTGGTTTATAAGGTTTCATAATAATAAGAATTTGGCCATGCGACATTTTATTATCATTTTCAACACCCTAGAACAAATTAAAGTGTGGTTAATGGGACGATAATTGCTGACTTCATGTCGTGAGCTACTTTTATAGCGGGGCTTAATTGTAGAATTTTTCCAGTGAATAGGGAAGAAACTTGATGTTAGAGAAAGTGTGTAAGTAATAAACAGAAGTAGAGGGATGTCTTCCCTACGTGCTTTTGAGCTTACCTTGCTTCTCTGGAGTGAGAATAATGCCGTTACTGTACACATTATTGTGTTTTGATCTTTGCTTAGCTAAAATGTTCATACAAGACCGGAAGTGTTCATTGAATGCTTCCGTTGCAATGCTAAGATTGGAGGTCAGAAAAAATGTTTCACTCCAGAGGTCTCAGCAGTGTGCTGAATACGTTCCAGTTGGCTAATTTAGTTTGGCGGTAATGTATGATGGTCGACTCTTTCACAGCTTTTAGTTCGAACATGAAGTTGACTATGTTGTAATCACTTCCTGGAGATTATTCCAAGACTGACACGGTAGCAGAGGATATGCCCGTGGTAAAGATGAGGTCTTGTCTAGTAGGTGCCTAAACATGTTGACGCCATCCGTTTATTTGCACACATGTAAGGAACTCAGCTTGATTTTCGGGGGCTGTGAAAGAGGTCCAGGAGGTACTGGACATGATGAAGTCGCCGCCAATTGTTCTGTACTGTGAAGGTGAGGTTGATACAAAGTTCGGTCCATTAATAAGGTTTTTTGTGTCGTCATGAGTGGCGCTAGGTGGTCTGTAGACACATCCTAAAAGTATAGCACGAAATCCAGTCAGCGCTAATAACCACAAGGAGTCGTCTATCGTATCAAGATATGGCTTAAGTATGGTTGCAGAGTATTTCTCCCTTAGATAAACTGAACATCCTCCACCTCGTCCGACGCCATGATTTCTGCGGAATATGTGATAACCTATAACGCTTAGTTGTGTGTCTGGAGCATCAGGGGTGCATCAAGCTTCAGTGATTAGAATAATCTAAGGATTATTAAAGAGGTGGAAGATTCAAGAATATACATCTTGCTGATTGGTGAGCGTATATTGGAAAACACCAAATCTAGTGCATTTTTCTTGTTGTGCATCAATTTTAGACCCTCAAAAATGTCTAAAACAGAAGCGTCTTTGTAACTCGAAGACTTTGGTGACATCTCTTGGTTTGAAGTCCTTATAATGAGCTCATTGGAGAATGAATAGGTATCAGCCGCGTTTGAGTCCATGACAGGAGGTGATGGAAAAGTGCCAGTATTGTATGGTGGGGTAGTAGAACTACGGGGAGGGGCGGGGTTAGTAGAGGAGGTTTTTAAGGTGTGTCCCTCTGAAAACGGGTAAGGCTGAGGTGATTTGGTCATACCCACCTGCAAGTTGTCAACAAAGAGATCGTGAGTTGCGTTCAGGTAAGCATTCGAAGTGTAGGAACTATCCATATTGAAAGGGGTGTTGAAAGTAAAGTAAACAACTCCAGGGGGTTCTGAGTTAGCCTCAGATGGACAGATGCTTCACGTGAGAGACTGCAATTACTAAGCAAAGGCCTGGAATAAGGGTTGGTAAGAAATAAGTCGTTTCATTCGCCGGGTGCAGATTTGCGTTACCTGGCTTGTTTATTCCCCTATGATGCAATGGAGGAAACCTCGGGCGACCCGTAGGGTAGTGATTTGGAGATGATTTATTTTCACGGATAACCCATTGTTGGTCGTTTTGTGGTTTTCTGAGAGATTGGTTCCAAGTTGAGACAGCGACGTGTTTTTGAATAATAGACTGCCGGTGTTCTGTCTCATTTAAGCCAGGTCCCGCGCGGATAGTTTGCGGTCTAGAGGTTCTATTGACTTCTATATGGGTACAGTCGCTAGCATACCCTTGTTTGCCAGTTGATTACTCGACCGACGTTCCCCTTAAGCTCAGCACGCTGTTGGAACCGTCAAGATCTACTATTGGATTAATCAGGTCAACGAATTTCTTCTATTTGATGGCGTTAGCACTGTCGGTAAGATCGCTGTTACATTGATGTCTGGTGTAACGAGGCAAAGCTGCGCGATCTTTGAGACGCAGTTCACCTGTGAATATCGTTGTGCCCTGTTTCGGTGCGTCCTGAATCACATGCTTGGGAACTGAGGTCCCGTCCAGCGGTCCTTGCTCCGTATGAACTGTTTTGCAATCGTTCTGCTCTGGAATTTGAATAATAGCGGGCGGCAGAAGTTTTGTGTCTTCTCACTAAGACGTATGCATGTATGTGATGTTAGATCTATTTTAGTAACCTTCGCGAGTACCTTTTTAATGCTTGCTAGGTGCAACTTATCTGGCACATTGGATACAATAACGTTGTTTAGGCAATGCATCTGTTTCGTGATTTCTGTTGCCAATGTGTTGATGAACAAGCATGCGCTGCGAATGCTATCCATCTTGGGACTTTCGGTACTTTGAAAATGTAAGATAAAGAGACAAGATTCTCTCACAGGGAATCAAGTGCAGTATAACTTGCCGTTAATTGGGCGAGCTCTGCTTCCAGCTTAGATACCTTGCCAAATAAATCCGCCTCTACACTATCTACAGGAACAGGATAGTTTTTAGTCTGAGAAGTGGGAACCACCAGATTATTCTCACCCCCTTCAACGGCACCTACTCTGGAAGAGCGTGCATGGGTCCTGGATCTAAAGCATTTGCCTGTAGGGCGATCAACATCGACTTGAGAGCTTGATATTGTGGTTTCGGCACTAGCATATCTTGTATGACGATCGATTTTGGTCACCATGGTTAGTGAATGTACTTTTATTTGTGGATAGGCGTGGACGTAAGTGAAATGTGACCAGATTACATAAAATAATATTATCATCGATGACAACTATATGAGAAATTTCAAATTCCATTTTCACGCAGTAATTACATTTGTAGGATACCAACTGTGTCAATCACAATTAGCCGTACGCACGGTCTGGCGTTCGCAGTAGAGCACAATATAGTCGACTTCACAAGATAGAAAAGTCAGAAATCAACAAGGAACGCGCACTAACACCACTCAGATATCGAAAGTGCATCCGACATCGTCTTTGTTCATATATATGTCGGAGTTCCACGGTCCGCAAATAAAACACCAATCACAACTGATCTCGCATTCACTGACCGCTCCACTCAGCCCTTGGTTGGTCAACGTCTTCAGCCCGGTCCACGGACGCGGCAAGTCCGCGATTTTGAGGGCCGAAAGGAAGCGGAAGTGTATATGGTAAAACAAAATTGCAGCACACTGCGTGCTACTACACAAGAGTCGGTTATATTCCACACAAAAATAATGGGAAAGCTGGTATGAGGCAAGTGTTACTGCAAGTTTCAGTAAAATGGTACAAGTGAAAATCCCAAATCGAATATGTGAAAATGCGCATTCCACGGATCGTAACATTATCGCACTTAGTTAGTGTTCATATGGTCCACCACAAGTAAATCACTTTCGTACGGTGACTCAGCATGGCGGTGAACAACGAAGACGTTTTCTGGAGAATATTCAAGGAGAAGTGTCAGAGCCTCCAGGAGTACCAGGAGGATCTCAACAAATTTCAACGGGAAACCTGCAGCAGTTTCTTCATCAATAGTTCGCAAACGGCAGCAAGTGCCAAGAAACCTAGGGGAACAGATTTGATGCCAGGCTGCCCGTACGGAATTGTCGTGTATAAATGTGTACACTGTACTTCTCGGACGGTAGCCGCCAAACTCTAATATATTAGTACAATTTTTGCGACATTACCGTTCAGATTCGCCGATTACGGCTGCAAGGCCTCTTGGGTAGTTCACTATCGTAGTGAGGCAGATCGCATCAATAAGGCCAAGCTGGAACATTCGCACGACTTCCAAGTTGGACGACCTGGCATATATCCAAGAAATAGACGTCTATCGATAGCAAATGAGCGGCATGTGACTGAGATGATGCACAACTTTAAAAGCACTCGTGAAATGAAGTTGTACGTTGAAAGTAAGTTCGGGAGTAAGATGCGTGTGGACGACTTGCGCAATCTCCTAATTGTAAGGAAGATGGCCTTGAAGCCGGTAAACAACGGCGTTTGTCAGATGTGCTACCTGAGGAAAGATCCCTTGAACGTAGACAAGGACAACGTCGACTGGGTCCAGTGTTCCAAGTGCTCCTGTTGGTACCATCATTCGTGTGCTGACTACCACAAATCCGACGTCGACTTCACCTGCCTAGAATGTGATACAATTAAGCAGCCAACGTGAACCATGAGAACGGCCACAATGTCCTTCTCAGGACAAGCTGGAATGATCACACGGCCCTCTTCAGGGCCTTTTACAACTTGATTTCCATTCCGAGCCCCGTTCACTCATTGTTAACCTGCGTACGATTGTTCACTGAGGGCAGACGATGAGGGTCACTGAGTCTTATTTCAGTGACAGCCTCCTGGGTCTTTAGCTGGCTGGCAATACCAGATTCCGTGGACAGGGATGAGGGCCATTGAGCCTTATTTCAGTGGCATCCTTTTGGGTCCACAACCGTTTGGGCATACGGTTTACCGTGGATTGGCGATTAGGGCCACTAAGTCTCATTCCAGTGGCAACCTATGTATCTACACGTGTATATGTGTACATATACGCATATCCATATATGTTTATATATATACATACACGTATACATATATATGTATATATACATGCATACATATGTTTAACATTATGGACGTTCTCTCAGATACATATACATATATGCATATATATGTGTATATGCACATATGTATTCATATATGTGCACATAAGAATGCATAAACATGTGTACATATATTTATATATTAATATACGTATGGTATGTATATTTGTACGTGTGTACATATGTATATATACATACATGTATACACATACAAATATATGTAAGCCGTTGTGGAAATAGATATATGTATATATATATGCATACATATATACATCTGTTTCCTGCAACGGCATACATAAATACATCAGTATACATGCACATGTATACATATGTGCATATGTGCATACATCAGGAATTAAACATATACACTTGTGTTTATAGATATATGTAGAAATATATATATACATATACATGAATATAGGTATACATGTACATGCATATAGATATACACACAATTACATATACATGTGTACTTATGTGAATATATATATACGCATTCATATATGCTTATATACATAAATATAAATCATTAATTTCATATACATACCTATGTGAATACGTTCAGCAGAGTGTATACATATTGTGGTGGATTGCCAGGTCGGGGGTGCGAGTTTTCGAACGCTCGGCCGAATACCTCAACGTGGGGGAGTTACGTTCGAAAACCTGCCGCAATCGGATCAAGGACAACGTGCGCGACCGGATGAGTCATCGCTCGACTAGATCGGACCAACGGGCGAGGCAGGGCAGGCGAAATACGACAGACGGCCAGATCGGAGGCGTGGTTTTTCCAACATTCAGAGGAACATCTCGACACGATGTTGGGATACGGTCAAGGCCAGCACTGGGTGGATGGCGGACAGCACGAGCAGCCGGACGAGCCAACGCGCAACGGAATCGGACAAACAGACGAGGAATGGCAAGCGAAAAACCCTCCGATAGAAGGCACCGGTCACGCACGTAAACCGGTTAGAAGTGCACACGACGTGTGAACGGAAACCGGGGGGTGCTGCGGGTTGGAACTGCGACTTATAAACGAGAGAGCGCGTTGCATGTGACTAGCGATTTGGACAATAAAGATTGTGCTTTATTGGACGCCTTCTCGCTACAATATGTGTGCACATATATACATGTATATATACCTAAAGGTATATATAAGTATATGCAAATTTATATACGTATATGTATAAAAACATATACACATTTTTTTCATAATATACGTATATATCAGCCACCACATGCTTTCACATGTTCACGGGTATTTCAACATACACATCAGGTATTTCTCATATATATGATCTACAAATATATTACTCACTTGTCGCATGTATTACACATATGCCTGCAACAAGCGTACTGCTTGGGCAACCAATGAGAAGATCCGGCTCCAATGTCACTCAACGTATTATTAAGCAGTTCAAATTATTTTTTTCTGGGTATGAAAGGAAACCGGCCTTCCTATCGCACTTGCCCTATTTGAAACGCGCGGGTGATGACCGAACTCCGACGATACTATACTATGCTTCATTAGCTGTGTTGATTTTGTCAAGGTTTGTTGTGTTATTTCGAGATTGCTGGGGTTTGCTTGATGTTGAAAGGTGGCCGCACGTTTTGCTCTCTCCCCCAAATGAGACATTACTCCTCCTTGTTCTTACACAACCTACTTTGACCGTTTCACTTACCCCTATTTAGTCCGAGCCCTTTGGCATTGATATGTTCGCCGAGCTTGGCATTTAGGTTGCAAACGTTTCATCACTAGGCGAGGTGACATCATCAGTGCGTAAGTGTTTCAGCGTATATATTTCTCCCTTTTTTCTTGAGTAACCTATGATTCCCGTCATTTCTCGATGCATGAACACTCGTTTTTCTCTGACCAAACCGATGACCCTTTGTTTGAGTGAGCTCAACCCGTTTTATCGTCCACCATTGTTGATCGGTGCCTGGTTGCTAATTTGTTGTGCGGGCACTTTATTTCTTTGATTTTTGAGGATTTCCACATTCGAGGTGAGAGACAATTTTTTTGTACATTGGTTCAATTAGTACCGTGTTGAATCCAGTTATTACGAGGGTCTTCTCGTTAACCGTTTCGAGGATAGCTTAACTCTGTCGTTGAATATTGAGAGGCATTTACTGGATCAACAGATTACGCGTAACTCGGTGTGGACTTGAATCGTTAGCGAACGATTCAATAAGTTGTGATCGAAACACCTGCGTTTTTTGCACTGCGGACGCCACAAACGCTGGTGTTGTTGCGTTCGTGGAGAAATCCGTAAATGTTGAGCAGAATCCTTCGACTTCTTCTCACAAGGGCCACAAGCAGCATAGCTAAAGTACAGAACCTTTTGACTTGAGCTGCTGACTATTCATTAGGCGATCCATTACTTTCGACACCTTTTAGAAAGCTGACACTTTGTCATGCAAATTGTCCGCAAACCCTTGACATTTGCTTTTCACGCTGAACTTGATCGTTACTCTCCGCATGAAATCAGTCATTTGGACTACATCTTCCAAATCGCCATGGATATCCGACACGTTCGTGAGGACACCAGTGTCGTTGCTGATGTATCACCATTACTTGATATCAACTTAGTCACCTTGCCGCCCTCCTTCGATCTGGCTAAAATGGCCACTGCTCAGCGGTTCAGTGAGGACATGAAGGACGTCTCCACTTTTAAGTCCCTGAAATTATCAACCGTTCCTTTGCCGACACAAGCTGGCGACATTCTATGAGATATTTCGACGGCCATACCTGGACGTACTGTTTTTTTAATAACTTTCACCGTTTGTCTCACCGTGGAAAACGCGGGACATTGAAGTTGATTGTATGACGTATTGTTTGGCTCTCCATGAACAAAGACATCCGTCTCTGCTCACAACAATGTATTGAGTGCGGAGGGAGTAAAGCGCACATGCATACGTTTGCTACGTCCGGCACATTCTCCCAGTCGGACGCTTGCCTTACCAATGTAGACCTTAACGTCGTTAGACCACTACCACTCTACAACGATTGTAAGTATATACTGTCCGCAATCGGTGTTTTCTACTGTTGGCCTTTGGCTGCACACGTTAGGGATGTCTCAGAGGAGACAGTTGTTGAAAACTTCATGGAGTAGTAGATCACTGATTTAGGTGTGCCATCCACCATCACTACGGATCGAAGTACCCAGTTTCAGTCTTTCCTTTTTCGCAACATTGTCCAGTTACTGAGTTTTCCACACACACGGTTGGCGGCATCCGATTCGGATTAGCCTGTCACAGTGACCGAAGCCAAAGGACGCCTGCGCTTAGCCATCACTGCAATTGGCTTGCGCTGCACCAATTGCAGTTCCACCAACACACCACATATCCAGT
>QNGE01007835.1:0-12843 GCA_008508345.1 Paragonimus westermani
ACAAGAGCCAATGGAGGTCGTTATAGTGCGAATCAATCTTTAAAACAGTGTAAACCACTGTTTTGGCCAAAGCTATTTCCGTAGAAACATCCGTATGTTGACAGGTGAATCTGCCGATCGTTGCTAAAATGCCCGTGGAATTATCTAACGGGGGAATGGGCCATAATATCGATGTATACATAACTGAAGCGTGCGCTGAGGAATGGAAGCATGCTCATACTCATTATACTGTGTTTAAATACCATACCTCGTTGACAACAGATGTCTGTTGAGCTCAGACACATGAGCTTTTATCCTGTGCTGTCTATAACAAACCATTGATAGCGTCGCACCTGAATGGATAGAAAAATGGAGGAAAGTGTTCAGGGGCGCAACATTTAAGAGACTCCGTAATGACAGGTCACGGATTTGTCGCATAAAACGTACACGCCATTCTCTCGGAACCGGGAACCAGCGTAGGATTATCAGAGTAGAAGTGTACTAAGAATGAGATGACCCTGATCCAACCGAGGTAAGTGCGGCCGGAACGAACAAAATATGAGCCTTTCTGGATGTAGTAGGTGACCCAAGCAGATTCACTAGTTATATATCCTAGGAAGGAAATAGTTTCCGATGGACCTTTTTGAAAGAGAATGATTTAAGGTGTAGAGGAAAAGGAGGGTTTTGTACCGCCTCTAGAAAATACTCTTTCAGACTTTCGTAGCTCCATGGACGACGATAAGTTATTTGAAGGTATGTGGGTGGCTGCCTCTTAGATATAGGTGTAGGTGCATGGGCTGATCCATTCGAAAACATTGGTCTCCCCCTTTGAATAAAGAGAAAAAGAACCTCTCTGGCTTGAATTTTGGGGTCAGCCTTGATCTGTGACCTCGTTCTGTCACGGTAGGAGCGTTTCTACCGCCCTAACAATCAGCAGTCATATAAGACTCCCGTCAGATTGTCAGGACTTTTGCGTAGTTAAGACGTTTTGCCCAGCGCTTACTTCGCGGCTTTCATTGCGGGCAACGTGGCGAGCAAACCGAGTGACTTCCACGCTGCTTTGGGGGCGAATTCTGATGACAGTAACCGAGTTTGTTAAGTATAGGGAGGACGGGATGTTTGATATCGATTTGGCGTGTCTACCTGGAGTTGACTTGGCTAGAAATCGTCCCGGAAAAATAACCTTTCTTCCGGAATGCTCTGTCTCTCAATTTTGTTGCGGCTCTCTCGTTCTGAGCTATGAACAAAACCACTGCCTCATGAGCAACCGCCACACCTTGGAGGGCAAGTACAATATACTCGTTCGGAGAACCTCAATCTGACTTATGGTAAGATAAAGCCCATGGTTTTCACATGAGAACTCTTGCACGAGTGGCCAAGTGCACTGCACCGACATTCTTATGCGCCCTGCAACGACATTCGAGGGCGACTTGATTCTGCTCACTGGAGGTGGCGAGCAGTGGGACGGGCATAGCTCCGGAACAAGGCAGCTCACATCGGTTTGAAAAAGTGAGCAGAGTATACCGTTCTGCAAGACGTCCACAAACGATATCAACGTAATCACCTTGGGACCGGCAGGCAATTGTGGGTGACGGGACTCCCATTTACAGATAGATGCAGAGTGCGCACGCCTAACAATGTGGTTGTCCTTTGGGGGGCATGGGATAATCAGTAACCAGGAGAACGCATCCGTGCATCACGTAAGCTGAGATGCATCACCCCAGCCATCGTAACTGCGCAACGATGAACCTCAACAAATTGGCAGATATATTTGATATCCACGAAAGCGTGCTCATCGAGTTTGGTCGTCCAGTTGCTCTCTGAGCTGCGTACAGTCTGCTTTCAGAGTCCGCCGATCTGCTTGATTTGCAACGGTCACTTCTGTTATGCAACGAGCGTCCACAAATTCCGAGCTCAATAGGCAATCGATGCCGATCCAGATGGATGATGGTCATAAGGGCGAGCTTCCTATTAGTAAGGTGCTAAGGTGCACGACACTTGTTGTGAACTAACTATGAGAAAATTACCACAAACCTCACATTTTGACTCCATCGAATATACAAGTTAACGGTTCGCGTGAATACGACCAAATGCATCAGTCCCATAATGGCGTAGCGATCGAACGCAAATGAAACCAGGGTACACATAGACTAAAGTCCAGCGGTGGGATGTGTGTGGAAGGAAAAAGTAGAAGTGAGCAAGTTTCCACAGGTAAACAGAACTAACACTTAACAATACATCAAGAAAGACGTTCGTGGAGGAAACGACTTGTCCGGCATGTAATTCCAGTGGGCATAATGCGAGGTGCAACCGGAGCACGCGCGCACGAACTGAATTTGGATTGCGTAACATAGCGTGCTGGTGTATTGTCGGCGCCGTCTCCGTTTGTGTGAATCATGTGCATGGTTTACTAGGCCTTCGGCTCATGCTTGTCTGTGTTGTTTCCTTTTAAAGGGCTGTTGTTGGAACCACTGCTTTGGAAGAATGCTGCTGCCCAGTGGTCTCACGTTGTCCCGTAGGTGGCCCACAACTGTAGCTGGCAATCAGAGTAGCGATTGTTTTTATGTGTTCGCAGTTCGAGTTTGCTCCTATATAAAGATTCTTCTCTGCGTTCCGGCACGCGACTGGTCGGCTGTGAAGCCGTATCTGCTTTGCGCACCACAAAGTCAATCGTTGCGAAGAAGATTCGCATTATCTACCACTGTGTATCGGGTGTGAGTAGAACAAAGGTTGACGAGTTTGAAATAAATGGAGGCAGTGGTGTGTTCGTTAACCTTGCGAATATACGGGTAGGAACGGTCGAAGGGAAGGGAGAAACTGGAAGCAGGCGCGTGATCACCGATCGCCCGTCACGCACACGGCAGCTACCGAACATTCAACGCAGGCACGGACTGTAACAGTCGGCACGTCACTGGCGCCTGAAGGTGTTATAATTGGTTCGTGTTGGCTGTCACCTTTATGTAAAAAATACGATTAGTTGACGCTCATCAACCATAAGCTTTGGGATAACAGTGCCGACTGCTGACCTGGACATGTGGGTCGTAAGAGCCATATGAGATTTTTGGTGCGAACGCAGATCATGAAGGTTTACAGCGTCACGTGGAACTATTTCAGCACTGCCTGTCTATGCTAACCTCGATGACTTGCTGATTGCTGGTCACGATCATTTTGGGCACTGACAGTATCACCGTTTGAACACTGTTCAATTTTGGACAACCATGATTTCCTCTACATGTCTGATGCTTTCACTGCCAACCTGGCGTAGCTGCTACATCGGACGGCACCGCACACTTTTGTTTGCATTATTAAAAAATAGACACAACACTGAATGAACCTCGCTGGGCGCACATATCCGTTCTACCTCCATCGCCAGCGATTGGCAATCGGCTACAACATTCCCTTTGTTGGATCGAATCTTAGCACTAGCACTTCGCGCTATATATTACGCTTGAGACATTCCGAATACTTCCCCAAATACCACTGGACATTTCATAAACACTGATCATTGTTAATGAACCCAGTTCTTGATCTCACTCGCTATTTTGTTTCGAGGTTTTTGTACCTCATTCATTTCTTCCACACCAAACTGGTGAGCCCGACGTGACCGTCTCCCTTATTCACCCTCGGAAATGTTTTTATTCCCGAACTGTGCCAATGTGGTGTTCAAACTTGCAATTATTTTTGTCGAGGCTCCTACTAGTGTTTGAATTCCCAGCTTTAGCACTTCAAAACCAAGATCTTGGTTTGGACAAGTCGAAGCTATATTGAAGACCCATAGGATTAAATCACAGTCTACGATGTGTTCGCAGGCTTTCCAGCCTATCTCAACTGGAAGTGGGGAAGAACTTTGCGATCTCATCCACGAAATATTTTTTGAGGCTCAACGTGACACACAAAACTACCTTAGTAGATGGATTAGGACTCTGGGAACTGGGGGATTTAGGCCGACTGTTTTCCACTAATTAATCAGGGCATTGTTAGTCGTGACAACTACTTCGACATGTGAAACAGTTACGTGGATTCCGAGAAGTCGACAATCTTGTTTTGCGACAGTCCTGGTTGAGACATCCGCCTCCATCTACACGCAAGGTGCTGGTATCGGTTAATTCCACCGTCCTCAATATGGATCCAGCTGACGTTGCTGATAAAAGGTGGAAATTAACCCATCTAACCGACTAGCTGTTACCATCCCTGCCACCATACCTCAGCGACGAAGTGACACGTTTAGCGAACAGTTAGCTGCACTCACAACATAGATGCAACAAATGATGGATTGGGTTTTCCGTAGGAGTCTGCTATCATTTAGCCCGCGTTGGTCAAATCTTTAGCTTTCACACACATGTACATCTCCTCATCACTATTCTGCAGTCCGACCGCAGCGATTAACTGCCGGGAATCAGTCATTTCTTGATTTGACTTCATATGGGGTCTACCTGTTTTCCGGCCTTCAAATCATTGTTTGACGCTTTCTCACGTTTTTTACCGGTCTTCGTGCGGTTACCCCCTTGAATTCAAGAATGTCGCGACGCCTGATCGTTTTACCCTCTGCCCTATCCGTGTTTATTCTTACGTTGTGAATGGCAAACTGCTTTTTGTATTGTTGAATTATATGCGCATAATATCATAGTACTCACCTTCTATGTTACTCTGGTGTGATCTTCATTTTTACGTGCTGTTTTGGTCCGGCAGTCTACGTTGATTAGGACATGGGCCGTGGTCTGTTCAACTATATCAAATTGGCCAAGTGGGAGAAGTAAGACCGAAGGCAGATGTGCTGACCGTGGTTAATGCCCGTGCGGCCTGATTTTTTCGTGTGAGTTGTTCGTCTCTACAGCAGTATGTTTTCCTAATGTTTGTCGACCTTTTAGGTGCATTGTCTTCAAACGTGTGCGTGGCTAGTGTAGTTTGATCGCTGCGTTTCATCGACGTTATAGTCGTGTGTTTATGTTTGCCACCGGCTGCTTTGATGTACAGGCTTTTGAGCCAACGGCTCTGTTTGAGAGCCCAAATCGCCATGCGGTCTAGATCCGGGAGTCCCAGCAGTATCCAAAGCACATGGGGGCCATGGTCATACAACGTGAGTCAAATACCATGCTTTGTTGGCCGTCACTCAGGATCAACCTTGTCAACCTGTGTTGTGTGCAGCAGCGTGTATAGAGGAAAATATGCTATTGCCTAACCCTCTCAATCCCCCATAATGATCCTTCCAGCGCGAATTCCGAAGAATATAATGCTTTCTGGGGTCTCATCAACACAACAGCCAACTTGCGATACTCCCGGGGATGTCGGACGTTTTCTATTGGAACGTAGAACGTGCAGGGGCTACTGGATCTTTGCAGATTGGCCAGAACAACGAGCTGCACTGATCGCTACAGGAATAAATCAGTATGGGACAGATAAAACTGACTCGAATATGACAGTGCTTGCCAATCGAAGTGAACTCCGGGAGGGTGGTCAATACATCTACTGGATATGTTACCCAGCAAATGGTGTACGGGAACATGTCTGTTTTGCAGTCGCCGATCGTATCAGTGCTTCCATGATAAGCGAACCGCACGAAATCAGCCTTCGAATCGTATTGATGCGCCTACGACTCTGCCCAGGTGAATGCACCACGTCTGTTAGTTTTTAATGCTCCACTACATATCGCAATGATGACATGGAGAACCAGTTCTATGACCGTCTCTCTATCACAATCCGGTCGGTTCTGGTGGGTGACAAACTGTTTGTTCCGGATTAGCTGAACGAAGGAGTTCAACGGGACCCGGTGACTTGGCTGAATGTCGTCGGAGCCGACTTCGTCTGTCAAACCAACGAAAACGGTGATCGTCTGCTCCACCTGTGCGCCACACTTGAGACGCCCACTGCAGGCATCCTGTTTCAGCTGGATGCGAGGGACATCACAGAGTGGAACCACCCAGGAAGCAGTCACCATCGTTTGCTCTATTGTGTTGTTGTTATGATTATTCTGCGACAGCGCTGCAATAATGTGATGCCTAGTGCGCTTGAGATGTGCGTCGCTCAAGGCAACATCATTCACTGACTGCTCACGGCCAATGTGTTTGTCTTTGTCTGCAAGCCTTTTTATCGTACACCATACGGACATCAGCAAAAGATGAACATGAGACAACCGGAGAAATGCGAGACGAGTTTATCACCAAGCTTTTCGTTGCCTTTCTCTGATTCACGCTCCCGTATCCAATGTCCCTGAGAATATGTGACAGCATCTCAAGCATCAGATCACGGCATTATCCACCGAGACGATCACCAACGAACGCCAGAAACGTCTAGACTGGTTCAACGAGGACAACACGGTTTTCTTCTACTTGGGATCGGAGAAAATGGCAAAGTTCGTTGTTTCCACAATGGATTCGGACACTGAGAACAGCTGATCTCTGGTAATATCAGCAGTTCAGTAGTTGGTTCAGGTTGATCTCTAGTCCACTCGTCTCGCCCACCAAAACCGTGATTGACGTGGATGATGAGTTTTAATGCATCCAGCCAGAAAACATCGTAAACGTCTGGCGCAAACATTTTGGCAGCCTACTGTGCTGTTTTGCTACTACTGACCGGGTGACCTAAAACGGCCTGCAGCAACAGCCAACCGAATCTTCATTAGCCCTCGCCCATGATTTGCCACGGGGGCAGACAACGATCAGAAAACTGCGCAGTAGAAAGGCTGCAGGTGAGGGCGAAACTCTGAAGAATGGCTGTCCAGTGTTAGAACACGTTTTGCGTTCCATCCACCAGAACGATATGTCAGAAGATTCAAAAGATACCCCCACCGTAACCTTGTTTTAAGATGGGGGTAGCATGCAGTGCCCACACAGCTGTCAGTACATCAGTCTACTGAACTGTGCAGGCAGAGCGCCTCGAAAACTGTGGACCTTTCGGAAGTCAATTTCCCTGAGAATCAATGTGGATTCCGGGCGGGTCTGAGTACTATTCACCAGGTGTTTGTAGCTCGACAGCTCCGGGGAAGAGCCTGGAACTCAACCAACCCCTGCGTGCCTTCTTCACGATCTTCACCAAGGCGTTCGATTCTGTCAGCTACGATGCGCTGTGCAGAGTGCCTGGTATGTTTGGATGTCTAGTTAAGTTCGCCAGTTTGAATAGAATGTTGTATGTGGGCACGAAAGCAAAGGTGCAGTCGTTTGGACCTCTGATGAGTTCGACATTGTCACTGGCATTAGGTAGAGTTTTCGTCCTAGCTTCGGCCCCATTAAGTTCAGATTTGACTGCCATGGTAACATTTGTTTTTCATGATGCTTCGAAGAGGGCCTTTTAGTGACGGACGGATGGGCGCTTGATAACTAATCGACGTCTTGGTGCCCCAATCCGGTTACATACCTTTACGATGCGCATGACTCTTCTCACGAATGACAGCGCTTTGTTTTCACACAGCGAAGACAAACTACAGCCACTGGCCACGATTTTGCGGCCGTGGTATCCAAGTTTGTACTGGACATCAACACGGGTGAGACGTTTACTTTTCTTCAGTCTTCTACATGCATAGAAGTCGTTTCTGTACAGGAGTCTGAAATTCGCATAGCTGGAGACACTGTTGATACTCGCGCCGAATTCTGCCATTTGGGCTGAAATTTGTCAACAGGTCCATCTACCGACTGCCAGTTAGGAGCTCGCCTGACAAAAGTTAGTGCTGCTATCGGGCGTCTTGAATTGCGTGCCCGAAAGGACTGCAGCATACAGAAGGCCGTCAAGTTTTGTCTATCGCTGCGTAGTGCTGTCTATATTGCTGTAGGACAATCACTCGAAACATAAGCTACCTGAATGGTTCCCGTTGACAAAGTTTATGGTGCATCATGGGTACTTATAAGCTTGAAATGTTTCCTAACAGTAAGGTAATGAGGTGAGCGGGCGTGGGTAGAATGGAGACCACGATGGTGCTGGACTAGCTTCGTTCGCTTGATCATGAACGGCAGATGGGATATAATCGTCTCGCAAAGCAGCTGCTGTAAAGACGACCAAAACCAGTTAAAGAAAATTTTGGCGTTGGAAAGCGGAAAAACCAGGGTGTTTTCTAACCAATTAGTCCACGTTGTTACGTTGACTATAAATGTTGGAAAGACTTGGATTTGAATCAGGCAGTCTGGTGGTACGCGGTCCGGACAGGCGTCTATAGTTTCAGAAAGCAGCCTCCGCGCCACCATGAACGGAAGCTCACGGTACACAATGGAACCATCGACATCATAGTAGCGGTTACTTGACCGTTTGGCATTGCAACGTGTGTTGTCGCGAATAAGCTTGCTGCTTGGGATTTGTTCTTTATAAAATTAACCATAGTACACCGTCGGCTAGGCGATAACAAGAATGTTGGGCTCGAGTAGGCGATATTTGTTGCGTCCATTCCTTGTTCACATTAACAACGACCGTCTTCGTTTGGAACTCATCAGGCTCTACTTTCAGAAACCTGGATATCCTCTGCATTCTACTCTTTTTTCCGACGCACTTCTGGTATATAGTGCTGTGGATGTTGTGTCTGTTCTCCTCCAGTTCAGCCTTTCACTTTTATCTCACTCCATGTCCTCGCCGGAGTGCACTGATATGTACTGTTCCAATGAAATGCTTCTTGACCTATATTTCTAATATTTTTCTTCCAACTTAGACAGTGTCATTACAGTCTCTCTGTGTTAGTTTCGCGAAACATCGGTTTTAATCTTGAGCTAGCCCATGGATTGGCTGATCAGTATTGTCGGGCCGGACATAAAGGCCCCACGCACTTGCTTCTTATTACCTCGGGTTTACACTGAATAGACGGTGTGTGATTGGAACCTTAAGTGGTGCGGCGCAAGCCACTTGCGGTGATGGTTTACTGCATACGTCACTTGGCTTCGGCCATCGTGACAGGTCAACGCGAACCCGATAACACCAAACATGCGATCCTTTGGCTACTGGCTACATTCCTGCACACGGGATAATATTCCCTTCAGGTCCAACTGAAAATCTCTGAATGCCATGCGGTCTGTGCGAAGATACGGAAATAGTTCCATACTTTCTCGCGGTTTTTATTTCGTTCACGATTAACTCGATAACTTGGTAATTGACGCCGAAATATTTCGCAGAGACAAATCCTACAGCGTTGCACCACCAAGATAGCACCCTGACACACAACTGCAGAACGTCCGACAACCAATGGTACTATGTTAGATGCTGAAGAACGGTTGCTCGGAGTTAATTCACACAGTGCAGTAGGTCGTGAAAATATCCATCCGAAACTTCCCGAAGGAAAAACTGCTAGGTTAGCAGATTCCCTATACAAACTGTATGAGCGGATACTTCGGATTGGCATTCTCCAGTGAACAGAAGAAAAGGCGACGGTCACAACCACCTTCAACGGGGGAGACAGGTAATCTCCGGCTAGCTATCGGTCACCCAGAATTACTGGCAATCCGTGCAACATAATGGAGCGATTATCAAAGCGCGCCATCTTCAATCACTTCTTGCCAAACCATCTTTTTCCTTGTATTCACCATGTTTTCCTTCTCGATCGATCATGCATAACAGTTATACTTATCTTCGTGAATTGTCTAACGGAGACTAAAAGCAGTGGCCTTACTTCAGCTGCCGTCTTCTTCAATTTAACCAACGCTTCTGATCGTGTCCCACACGGCCCCCTTCGTACACACGCTGAAGGGTCTGATATCCATGAGTAGATTTTTCGCCGGGTTGTGGATATTTGAAGCCGGATCATACATTTGGTCCCTCCTGAGCCCCTTGACCCCAGCGCACCACAGATTGATTTTCGCATGGCCAAGCGCCGGTTGAACGATTACAGTCTTCCACTGGATGTTAGTAAGTGCGCACACACGTCAATGTGTGCAGAGTCCACCAGTGCCTTTGTGACTCCCAGCGTAAATATCACGAAAATCCTCGTGAGGAAATATCTGGGGATCTAGGTGTTGTGTAACTTATCCATTGCGTACCATTACGAGATAGCGAGATAAAAATTTACTGCCCTTAAGGCGCACTTTCCTCGAA
The DNA here is from genome assembly GCA_008508345.1 of Paragonimus westermani. Taxonomy (NCBI): domain Eukaryota; kingdom Metazoa; phylum Platyhelminthes; class Trematoda; order Plagiorchiida; family Troglotrematidae; genus Paragonimus; species Paragonimus westermani. Next base: position 9,979 of record QNGE01007835.1, read on the forward strand.
AAAAGAAAAGCGGGCGTTACAAAGGGTTCATACAAGACGGTTCCATGTTTATGCCAATCATGTCGTATATACCGGCCTGAGTGGAGACGTGTTCGCTGTTGAGTGTGTCCAGCGCGTGACTTTCAAACTGGTCAAGGATGTAAAAAGTGTCGCATACGAGTCTCGACTGGAATTTCTTGATTTGTATCTCTTTGTATCTCTTCGTCTGATGACTGCATAATAACCTTGAATCACAACTCTTTCATTTTATCCCCCGATAGACCACCAGGCTGTACAGAGAAAATTGACATTTAAATCCGGCGGTAATCGTATACCATGGAAAGCTTATACTCGATCTCTTCTCGTGTTATTTGATAACAGCTGTTCGCTTATGGTATATCTTTCATCAACTAACAATGCTACTAACGTCACACAAAAGATTATGCCAGAATATCATATGTTACATTGTTCGTCAGAGCTCACATAGTCAGTTTTACGTTCTCCCGTTTATCGCGTGATTCCGCTCACCATTCTTGGTTTCACTGATATGGCCCGCGCGAGAAAACATTGCAACCTGCCCGGACACTCAAAATTCCGCAACGGTTGAGCATATCGCGGGCTCCCAAAATTTCTTTGGAATTTGAGCAAAGAATGATACCCGGTCGAGAGGTCCATGCGTTCCCCGCGAAAGCATATGCGTCTCCACCTCTCCCCCATCATAAAGCCCTTTCTACACATTTCCCCCCGGCTACCAACATAAAATAATAATCGAATTCTTCGCCAACACATCCACTCCCTCCTTCAAGCCCTCTTTTTTGGCCCGACCTTCAGCATTAGGCCAGTGATCACTTTGTGGAGTCCCAGTTGATGTAACAGATCAACTATTTTACTGAGATGTGCAGATCCCAGATACTATCGTCTCAGAAATATGTTGCTTCAAGTTGTCTGCCTAAAATTGAATTTTATCTTCATGTAACGTTTGTTTTGTTGCTTTATTCACACAGCTGACGCATTGTACAATTTACACATCTGGTGTTCAAATGTATATGACTGAAAATCTGTACGTCGCTCACGCTCTCCTGAGCGTGTTTCCCACAAATGCGTCGAGTAATATACCATTATTATCATTATTGTCAGATGGTTTAGTCCTTGCACACCTCCTCAGAGTAGACCTCGTTAAACGAATCTTTGTCGTAGCGGATAATGACTGCCAACGAGGACATAAGAGAAACCTTTCCAAGATTCATCTTCAAACTTTTTTAGGCAGGAGTTCTTATAGATTAATGAATCATTGATGCAGCCTTCCTTCTAGGGTCGTTAGCAGCTCTTGTAGAGGTTGCTTTGAAGCGTAGGTTGATCCTCATTCACATGGAACATCACTATGCAAGTGATCTCATTTTGTTCTTGGTATTTGCCGTAATCCGAAAAACGGTGCTGCGCCCTTTCTTATCATAAATGGTGTGGGGAGTGCCGTCTTCGTTATACCTTCTAGAGCTACGGGGATCTGGTGATACGTCAAACCCAAATCAAATTACGGGCAAATGGTCACCTTTTGGATTCATGAAACAGTCGTGAATCTGGAGATTCGGGTACATATCAAAGAAGGTGAAATTGTTTAAGACGGGAAAATCGTCATATGGGAGCCTGTGGCCTGGCAGGATCTTAGGTGCCACATACAAGGGTGAGGTCAAAGAGCTACTAAACATCTGAATGATGCCAGGCTGTAGGAGAGTTCAGAATCTAACTTTCACGATTTGTATTGCTCTGGTCGCAGCCGACGATGGCGCCCGGTGGGAGGTGATGGGTTTGCGTGTAGTGTGGTGAAGAATGACGTCTCACTTGTGGAAGTAAGCCTGACAGATTGGTAGAGCGTAAAACATGTCGAACCGAAGTTGTGAAACCGTGGACTGCGGAGGCCGCACCTAATTCCATTGGGTTAATGTTGCACTTACGTGTATGTGCGCAGCCGTTGTGCTCTCTAGCAACTTCTGACTGCTACCACTTGCCAAGACTCCAAAGGGGGTGAGAAAGTGAACGCTGACATTTGGGCACTGTGCAACTGCAACGGTGAAGATCCAGTGAAATTCCCGAAGGTGACCAATGTCAAGGATGAGCAGTTTCTCTTCGAAGGTCTGTATGGCAGTTAGTGGCTTTTAGGCTACATGAGGACTGTTCGAGACTATACTTTTCATCAGTGGGCGGGACAACACTAACCTCGGCGCCCGATTCATTTAGGAAGCTGGAAAACTTCGGAAGGTCGGACACATAAAGCAGGCGATATAATCATGAGCTAGTTTCAGCCGTCGCCACCCATGACTGGCTTGGTCGTTTTCCATCTAGGTTTGACCGTTCCCGAAGCAACAGGTCGGGTTTCAGCTACAGGCAGGGGTACCAAACCGGTAGTGTTGATAACACACTTCCCAAACTGTCATATGTGAGACCTATTTCGTTGGCGGGATCATGAGCGTATTGGTAGTCGCTCGTCCGGTTTCAGTTTCGTTTAGACGTAAAGCAGCAGGGAAATATGTGAAAACTGGCCTTCCAGGTTAGCTACATTTTGTTGAAGGGTGTCACAACCACAAGACATTTGCAACTGGGCAACTTGCTGAGGAGCACAATTGTGTTTTACCTGGTCAGCCAAACCTGGTGACCTAGCTGACACCGTGTCGTCCTCTACGACGGACAATGTTTGACAGAGCCCGCTTGGGAGGTTCTGAAGCCACAACTGACGGAACACTGTGTTGTGAATCCAAAAGGCGGACGACACAAAGGTTGCTTTATTGGAGAAACCAACACACTACTTAAGCGTCTGAGCACGACAAGAAACGGAAACACTCATTTGCACACCATACTCTTCTGAGGATACTCCAGTCGCTCTAGACACCA
>QNGE01007838.1:0-13357 GCA_008508345.1 Paragonimus westermani
CAACCGATCCGACTGCAAGTCTTGCGGCCAGGTTCGTGTGCTTCAATGCGACCAGACGAGAGTGCAAGAAAATACAACGAATCAAATTACGGAGATGCACCCACGAGTGCTAGCCGATAAGAAAGTCATCAGCTGACCAACTATCCAGACATGATTGCACAAGGAGATTACATGCGGTAGGCGTTTGGCGCGGACTGTTCGAGCTGGATCACAAGCGATCCAATACTCTCACATCGCACCTATGGTTGAAACTGGTGCAGATTGGCGATGAGAGAAAGGTTACCGACCAAAAAAGATAGGAACTGATGGATCTATTCACTAGCTTGCTACCTTTTAAATACGCCTTGCCTGCTTCACAATGGTCAACAGGAAAATGATTTATTGCTATTGATCGAGTTCACCAGGTTGTAGATCACAGGACAAACCTCATGTAAGTGTAAACCTGGCGACATAAATGAGTATGCCTAGTAAATATGAAATCGCGGATACCAAGCAGTATTGTCAATAAAAATTGGTGGAATCAATGCTTGTAAACATGTAGTTCACGGAAGAGAACACAACATCGGGTTCCGATGTGGGAGTCGTTAGCTCGGATCTCCCTAGATGTTCCCGAAAAGGCTAACATGTACAGAGAATGTATGCTGACGTTAGAAAACTATGAGTAGACTAAAAAAGAACGCTCAAAAGCAATCACTGTAGAAAATAAGCTTCAGGGAATGTTCTACTACTGCATTCTACTCATTAGTTGCAAGTCATTTTGATCTACCTTCGATTATAATAAAAGAATTACTGCCTATTCTAACAATCGATTACAGTGGTGGGCACTTGTCTGTTCGACATTCACTGCCATCTTGCAGAGCAGTTCGGTCAAGCAGACACTGAACTATAGTGAACTATAGTGCTGGTTTAGAAGACTGTCGAATAGTCACGGTTCTAGTTGCGGACGATGTTAATCACACCGGCACAGAACCCACCTGCCCAATCCGCGTTATCTTTGGTTAAGTCAAAGGTGTTACAGTAAACAACGACAATCGGTGGGAAGTTACTTTTAGTGTGCGTAGAACAGGGCTGAAGTCGACGCTGGTCAGTGAATTGCACTGACTGTATCAACTATATGAATCCTTGTTTAAATTTTATCGTTACAACTTAGCTCGGACAGTCTACATTGCAAAGGTTTCACTGTGGTTACTTCGACATCAAAAGCACGAGGTCCCCTGCTTACAGCCTTGTTGATTAGTCGGTATGTAAATTTGAATGGGACAATGAAAACCTGCTCGCGTTATGCACAAGCGATCATGAATCTGACTTTTTTAGTCGTCGAATATCTTGCATATGGACGTGGGTTTTTTAATTGAAGCGACCAATTGGAGGTGGTTGGAGGGCAATTGGAATGAGTTAGAATTCCAAAGATGTTGCCAGTGATAACCCGGAACAGTTCGGCGTCCCAGAGACTAAGGACTTTGACAACGGCGCACAGTCGACTGTTGCTGATTTTTGCTAGGTCTGTGGTTCGTATAACAACTTTCCATGCTACCCTAGTCAGTTCAACAGACAGGCGGAAGGTGAAGAGAAAGGACCATAAACGACAAGTCACAATGAGCAAAAAGATCCAAAACGACTGGTCATTATGCGAGGAAAAACACACAAAGGTTTGGACCTATTCCAACCAGGCTAACCTACTGAAACCACTCGAAACTCTAAAATGGAAATGTAATTAAACCACCACAACGGTACTATCCAAGAAAATTCAAAACTGGCGTTCAGGTATTTGCCCACAACGAGACGGATGGCCATCCAAACTGGAAAGCTGGCTCCATTTATCAGGAGCAATCTGAATACATTTTTGAAGCATTCGTTGGTACGCACATGCGGACCCATCGTGCGAACCAGACCAGGTAACCAAGCCCACAATCACTAGTTTCTGATAGTTTGGAATGATGATGCTGTTGCTCGTAGCTCGGGTTGATGATTTAAGTAGTTGGATACACGCCACGCTGGTTTAATACTAAAGCTTTGCCGACGGTATAGTCAGTTTCTCAACCGCCAACCGTTGCTGTCGGTGGGGTCGTTGTCCAGCAAAAATGAGTACGAAACGACAACGTACCAGCGCATGATCTGAATCTAGGTACGTGCTGTATGGAACCCTGCCACCCATAACTAACAGCTATGTGGTCTATCTGAGACCACGTCTGACTCAGAGAGGGAGGGCGCCAAGTATAGCAATGACGTGCACGATGCCTAAAACTAGTGCTGCCTAAAAACAGCCTATGCTCAGCGCACAGCTGCAATAGTCGCCCACCGTTGTCCGACCGATGTGATGCTATCCCAAACCTGCCACCTAGACGAGATTCGGCCTCACCAAGGCGGCCGACCTGGGCGTTCATATCTCCGACAAGAACGACTATATCAGAACCACGTGTCGACCGGAGGAGAGCGGCCAGATCCGAATAAAAGACGTCCTTGACGTCTACGTCATTACAGTCAGTTGGAGCATAAGCAGACACAACGAAAAGATTTCTGACGCTTTTGCGTCTAGAACTGACCCTAACAGAACCTGCCAAGCGGACGGCACAAAGTCTACTATTAACAGGAATCCAATCTACCAATGCGGCTGCGGCCGTCGTGCTGAGGACTATACCTACTCCAGCTTGACCGGTGACGGCGGCCGGAGAGTCACCTGAGGTGTATAACCAGTATCGGGTAGAAAGTGCAGGTGCTGTTAATTCCATACGTTGACTACTGTCGTGGATTCTAGTCTCCGAGATACAGCAAACATCGATATGTAGCGAGTCCAACGTTCGTGCGAGAGCAGCCTGTTGACCTATCTGTTTCAGAGTACGAACGTTGAAGGCACCTATATTAATTTGAGTTCTAGGTCGAAGCACAGGTCGAGGGAGGTCTGAGACTGAGTGGCGAGAGCTGGGACTTATCGGCACAGTGTTTCTACGATTAATTATATCTGCTGTGGGACCTGCAGAGAAGTTATCAGAATTGGGGATCGGGAGGGGCCTGAGAGCTAAATTTGATAGGACAGTGGGGGAGGAGTCAGCAGTAGCATGTTTTCGCCTATCCACCCTGCTGTATGCAGCAAATATGGCGACCCGGTTTATACTGCGAGTCGGACGATGCAGTGTGGAAATGTTTATTTTATGGGGATTCATGGTTGTGTGTGGGCTGAGATACAGCCTGGAGGACCAGGAGACTGTGGTTTGTCAGACCTCTACCTGTTGGCCTGCCTGGTATGAGTAACTCTGTCCAGTTTAGCCCAAAAGGTCATCGAGATGCGCAAGCCGTCACACCACGTCAAGATCCAGTCTCATCGTGACGGTTACTTCGTGGTCTGGAATCTGAGAGGCCACTTCCCGATGGCTGATTTGTGATTGGGTATGTCATTTCTTCGTTTGTGTACTAGGATCTGATCGTTCATTCGTTGTTACATCCTGAACTCCGGGGTTGTCGGCATTTAGGCCTGGAGGCGTTTACATTTCTTCAAGTCTTTGATTCGCATTGGTCCGTAGATTTTTTCCAGTTCATTGTGTTTGCTTGTTGACCCGAATGAACACCAAGCTTTGGGGGGTTCTTCTGCGTGCTTGGTGTTTGCTTGAATGAGGACTACTGTGGTGCTCAGGTTGAAGATGTGTTTAGTTTGATCTTTGTAAACGAAGATCAGAGAAAGTCGATCGTGTCACATGATGACCATTTCGTGCTCACATATTCGTATAGATAATTTTCGATTGGTTTGACCGAAATAATGCTGTCTGCAGTCGTTGGATTTTGCATACCTTTCCTCCTATCGGTGGGTCTGAATTGTTCCATCGGTTTCGATAGTAGTCTTCGCAGTGTTGTCGTTGGTTTGTGTGCTGGAGTGATGTGTTGTCTGAGAAGCCTTTCGATCCTTTCTGAGACGGTTTTGATGTGTGGTGGTACGATTCGTTTCGTAGATGGTTCATGCGAGTTGAATCTCTTTTCTTATGCAGCAAACCCTAACTGACGAAACTTCGCGGATATCCATTACGAAATCACACTCGGTACAAGTACCCTTCTTCGTTTCTTCGGAGCTTTGCAGTACTGCAGTGTCTCGACTCTCACAAACAAATTTCGAATGCTATCCCTTTTAAGGCAGGCTGGGTAGTTGCTGTGAAAATTGAGGTGTTAGTCCGTATCTTGGTACACGCAGTTGTACACAGTTGAAAGCACCGTAGCATATAGTTAAACAACGACGCCTAACACTAAGCAAGCAATAATTAAAGCCCTGTATATGAGCCGATAAGGTATGAACAGTCATACATCTCCAGAACCATCCGAGGCCGATCACATACCAACGCAGCATGAAAGAGGAGCTTTAAGGCCTACCATGTTAACAAGACTATAGACCAAGTCACACCTTCAAACTGGAATTCTCAAACTACGCCGCTTGTGATTGATTAGTTAAGTAATCGTCGCACCCCGATCAGCACAATAGCTCAGGGACACCGGAGCTCTTCAACTTGGCACGCGATTTTCATTTTTATTTTGTCACAGTATGCAGGTATAATACGGGGTGTACAAAAACGCGGAATGGTTCACCACCCTAAATTGATATACTAAATGTGGTTGAGCCCTAATTATTGAGTAAACGGACTGCAGTAAACCCTGTGCGCTACTCAGCGAAATAATTTTTGAATTATGTAAGACCCGGTGAAACGATAGAAGTATGTCTACCTCGGCACGGTTTATATGGAATTCAAACGGGGGGGGGCGGATGAAGATGTATCACTACTGTTGAACGAAAGGGGGTTCGTTACGACGAGGCAGAACAGTGGCCAGGGCTTTATTCGCGAAAAAAACTACTGGACAAAGAAAGATGAGAACTGTAGCGTTTAGCCTGCACAGAACACAAAAAATATATAGAGCGCCTACCATATTTACACGAATCCAGAGTTAATCAAACAGCCCATCGCTGTCATTCATGACCAAATAAATACAGTTCACACGACTTTCTATGATCGCAGATCTCTCTCGATCTTGAGTGTGAACTTATTCAGTTCACCCGATTAAGCGACAAAAATGCAAACAATTATGACAGATTGGAACGTGGAGATGTAATTTCATCTGAACAAGCTGGATGGAAGTGCGTTTGTATGAAGAGTCTGGATAAACGAGATCATGATGGTGCGACCATTCGCACAATACATAAAAGAGGTGGATCAATCCACGCATAAGCTGCTGCGTAGTGAAGTGAAAGGAGTGAACTGGTCTTTCATAACCACACTGTCAACAGTTAAAACCGAAACGAGTTACCGCAACATATGTAGAGAAGAAAGGTAGTATACTCCAATGTGATACTTCCCTGTCTATCAGGGCTATTCTGTACGCGTACTCAAGTCGTATCCGTACTGATCACTCCCACCGATCAGGCGGTTTACCTAACTCTAAGCTCACAAAACTCACTGACTGGCCCCAAGGGCTGTCGAAATGCAGAAAGTTCCGAAGATGGGTGAACAAATGGAGGCCATATTAAGGACCGGGTGGAAAATGGTGACCGAACCAGTGACCGGTAGTAAACAAATGACTAGGTGGATGACATTTACTGAGATGCCAGTAGCAACAACTAAGTGCATGAATTATCAGAGCCCTCAAAGGTGTATCTGGTCCGAACGAGTCCAATGCACTTATACATATGATGTGCAAGTCGGATCCGTGCGGATGAAGTACCGGAAACTATTTTATCGACTTTCGTCCATATACCGTGATAGAAACAACGTTCAAAAATGTGTGCCGCGATGTGTGTTTGCAACGTTGTGGACTAGTCAACAAAGAGGTAATTTACGCGGCCGATACGGACATACTCAGGGTGGTTAATCGGTGAGGTAAAACAGTATTCCGTTTACTTCATGTCTGCAACATCAAAAATGCATGGTACTTATTACCTAATAATAATGTGAAGAATTTTACACCCCTGTGAATCGACGTTTTGATCTGTCTGCTCGAAATATAACGGTAGCCTAGCAAGTGTTCCACATAGCAGAGTGGGCCGAAATTCAATCACTAAGATATTGACTGGGTGATCTGAGCCACAGTACCTCCTGGTTGGACTTATGATTGTTGTGAAAGAGTGAATCAGTGCGTGACGAACACTGAACATGAAACGCGACTGATAATCGTTCAACTTCAGGCTAATCTGTACTGCTGAGGACCAAAGAAACCTAACAAAAGAGTGCACGAATCATATCGAAAGGCAAGTCTTCGGGGACAAGAAGCGTGATCAAAATGGTCATGTGCAAAGAAGGAAGTGATGAGAGCCTGAACATACGTCCAGTCATGATCCACTGGCTGGCTGCATACTTTCGATAAAAACAGTATACTGGATGCAACGATAACTCGTATAGGTAACACCACCATCAGTGTGGAAACATGCACAGACTCAGTTGCTCACCTCGTTGAAAAACGCGGAGTCAAGGCCAGAAGCTAGCGTCTTTCGTTCGTCATCCAGCATTGATTCCGTTTCCGCTACTTTACTCACATGTGAGTGTCGATGTGTAGGGAACAGAAGTTCGTCTGAGGCAGGTTCCGCCTGAAACTCGTGGACATACAACAAGAAACAACTTCATCAACTTACCATGATCAACGTACAACGTGACAGAAGGCCGTACAGGTCACAACGACTCAAAATCACTGAGCTCCGTTCTGGACATTCCGGGTAGGATGGAAACCATTCATTTTTGTGCAACAGCATGCGTTCGTCATAGAAAAATCCCGTTCTAGGGAGAAATTATAAAAGCTGTGAGGAATTTAAACCTACCCGTGGTTGGCTGAAAGACGGCGACGAAAAAGCTGTGACCCAAGTTGCAACACTCCTAACAATGACCATCACCTACCTCTCGTCCACCAGAGCCGGCGAACACAATCGGGATGTCCTCGTCTCCAAACGGGGCTCTCAACCGGCTACGTCTGCGCTCACGAGACACAGTGTTCTGAAAAGAGATGATACTGACCACAGGATTCGAGGAGAGTTACGCAGATGGTTAGAAGTCTTACGATGTACCTCTAGCCGTGTTGGATGGTGTATGAAAAGTCGGTGGATAGAAGTGGTTTCGATAAAACGCAGTTGGAAAAAAAGCACCAGCAGAACAGAAACCTAACCGAGACTTGTCGAAAATGAAGCAAGCATGCCGCGACATCCAACAAGCAACTGATTAGCTGTAGGCCTGAAAGGTCAAAGTACGTTTCCACCTTACTAAGAGGATTCTGGTGGCCGAACTAGCTGACACCATAATTCCATGTTTTCAACGCATACAATACGTCTGTGTTTGAATGTGCTTGCTTGTGACGCCGTCATAACGGAAGTCGGTACAGCGGTAGGGGGTCGAACACACCAGGGTTTGCGAGTCAAGTGCCCACTTATACAGATTCAACGAGTTGTACCCAAGCTGCTAAAGTCGGCTGGCAAAAGCAGGTATTGCGATGGGTGAGGACGCTGATGAAGGATTCTGTTGTAAGATTTGGGCATCTGTGACATGCCGACAGCCCATGAAGACTCATTCCAGCTTAGGTGCCTTATAATTTTATGATAACGGACAGAGCTGTGACAGGGAAGGAAACAGAAAATTAACATGAATTAACGATGGTACACGAGAAAAGCCCTCGGGTCTGAGAAATACCACAACAATCTGTTGACTATAACCGTGTCAACGCCCCAAGACCCACAGCACAGTAAAATGGTCAACGTGCCATGATTGGGTCAAAATTTGACCCTCTTCGTGAATCTGACATCCTCACGATCTCAAGTCGACGCAATATCAGGTCGGTAGACAGGTTAGACGTAACGGAGACAGAACGGGTATTTCTGTGACTTTCATATAAACCTCGTGTTCTTTTGCGCAAACGAGAATAATAGGGGGTAGACGCCAAACACGCAGTATATTTTCAGTTCCTCAATCAGTCCAAAAGAGTACTGCCAGTTCCAATATCAACTTCTGGCTTCTACCGTTGAAAAGCGACAGGGTTAGGTGATTTGGTTCTGCAGTTTTATTAGGCTTTAACAGTTTGGGCTCAAAATCCATGTGTGCTTCAAAACGGGAGACCGCCGTTAGCGTAATAGTTTACCTTCAGCAATCTATCATCTATTTTGGTCGAAACAGCTGAACTTTTCCCCAAACTCTTCAGTCTCTTACAGAATAAGTAAATGGGTAAAGATAAGCACACCAATCTTTTCAAGTGGGTTCGCAACTTACGCAGCGACCAACCTAAGGGAGTAACACCCAGCCAATCCCAGAGACAACTCACTGTTTTACGATCAGCGTGTCTATGGCTAAGATAAACAGGACGGTGCCTATGTAGCACAACGCTAATTCCTGGGTTGAAAAGCAGTACTCGCGGTACGGAAACCGTAAGACGTGCATGTCGCACCGATCTCTCGGCGACAATAGTGAAATACTGTGGTGGAAATCTACTCGATTCACCGCTTATCCAAACCCCGACACAACAGAAGATCTGACGAACGGCCAATCCAGATGTCCCGTTAACGATACAACATAAACAGTGTTTTGTCTTCTGTTATTTGCCGATTTGTTTGTTCCGTATTCCACCAATTAACCTACAGTTCCTGACTTTGCATGTGCCAATACGATCAGCCAATGACAGACTGCGATTTCCTTAATACTGTTGTACATTCATAAATTAGGCGTCTCAACTGATGAATAGAAACCGCTTACTGCTCCCAGTACCAGGTCTCCTCCTTACTACCTGCGTGAGAGGTTTCAATCCAAGTACGATCTCTAGGGCCATTCGAAATCCCTAATTCCGAGTGTCACAGATAAGCAGACACCAAACGAACCATCTGGTTGCTTTTCTCACAGAGCAAGACGAACAACCCACTAGCAGGATGATTCTCAAGAGTTTCTTCTGTTCTCGAGGGTAAATGATTTATCGCAGCGCCCGAAACGTTGTCCATTGAAATGTGCGTTGATACGGGTTTATGGCTTAGGCCTACAGATTTCGGAAATGAACGCAGTCACAACTCAAGCCTGGACACATGGTTCAACTTCGGCGTCTCCAGAGACCCCGATAAACGGGCGGTTTGACTGAAGGTCATCCAAAGGTGATGACAACTGAACGGTGGTGCTACAGTCGTGGATCCGCATCTTCGAAAAACGGTACACATGGATACTCAGATGTGTCAGACTTGCCAGAACAGCTTGTTAACCTCCTTGACTGGAACAGTAGATATAAGAATTAAGGAAACATGACTGACAAAGAATCATCCGAAGGCACAGGAAAAGTAGAAATAAGGTGCGAAGTAGGACGGTTAAATGAAAACGGTTTAATAACGTCATCATCGTGAGAACTGCAATATCAGAAAATTCGCATCTATCTGTGTCACGTTAGGGACAAACAGCCGTTGTTCCGTATACCCGTTGAGCAGTGCCTCATTACCTACAAATGATCATGCTATGATTTGTGCTCCATCCAATCACGAGCGAAAATACCTTCCTTTTCACTGACCTGTAAACGACCTAACATTGTTGTACACTGTAAGACCAAAACCACAGTCAACACTACCCTCCGAATCAACACAGCGAGCACGCTTGATTACAGGCTAAAGGTCAAAATCACCGAAAGCAATATATCAGCGGCTCACACGGATGCCCGACTGCCACGCAACCATAAAAAACAAGTAAACCTATATAGGAAAAAAGAACGAAAAAGAAGGCGACGGTACCTAACTACTAAATAAATACCTTCGTCCATATTCAAACACTCAGCACGAACGTACCTACATCTTGCAAACAAATAACCCAACTGTGAGTGAAAGTATGGCGTCATCAGCAAGACCGCCTGCTTCTCAACGCCTTCCATTGCCCCGCGTCATTGAATGCACTCACCTCACAGACAACATTCACGCCACTGAGCTCGATTAGCCACCATCTCACATAGAGTCTCCAGCCACCGACTCTGTGAGTCGCGAGAGCCCCAGTCCGGGAGACGAACACGACCCACAGTGGCCAACCGCTTGGTGAACAAATTCATTTCCCTACGCCAGGTCATTATCTGTCCACCTCTCACCTTACACCAGTCGGTCGCAGTGTCAGCAAACAGTGCTCGGTGTGGAAGACGACTAGCTGGCATCCTTAATACATGACCGAACCATTCAAGTCCGTGAAAACGTAGAGACCGGACGAAAGAACTTGTTTGAGAGCATTCGCAAAGAATGCTCAATGGGGCAGACGACCAGTTAGCATACTTAGTGCACGGCCTAACCGTCCAAGTCTGTGCAATTCAAACGACTGAACAGAACAACCCGGCTGACAATCACTACCAAACACCCGCTTCCCAACCGCTTCGTTGCTTACTCGTCGGTGCCACCCAACGCGAGCGGTCGAACACAGACATCAGTGGTCAAACACCTGAAGACGGTTCACGTCTCCTAATCAAACAGCCGTGTTTCACTGTCATAAATTATTGCAACCCTCACTGTCACTTTATATATGCGGTCCTTAATCCTTAAAGAGATACCTTTGTCGCCAGAGGTGACCTCGATTAACCAAAATCGCCATAGCCCTAGAGATAGGCGCTTCCATTTCATTCCCTACACCTCGGCTGTCGCCGATGGTACAACTTCTCAAGTATACAAACCGGTGAACAACCTCCATGATTTCCTTATCTAACATTGAATCCACATAATCACAGTAATCCTGCAGAACCACTTTGCACTGAGGTTGCAAAGCGCATCCCAAAGTACTTAGCAGAACGCGAAATAGCGTCTAGCAGTGTTTGTGCTGCTCGAAAGTTGTCAGACATCGAAAATTTGTCATCAACACAATCAAGATCAGTCAGTCTTCCACCAGGTAAGAGGTCCACATCAACATCTTCCGAGTACCGCACACAGTCCTCCATTATTTCACCTATCACAAAACTAAACGGAAATGATGAGAGTGGACAGCCTTCACGTACGCCGCTCCCGGTGCTGAAACTGTCAAACAATTCACCGCAAACCTTAAACCGAGAGGAGGTTTGGGAACAAAGCTCCAACAGTATGTTCTCATACTTGGTCGGTACACCCTTATGTTTAAGTGACTCCAAAAGTGTGGACCGATCCACCGAATCGAACGCACCTTCATATTCTAGAGATACGGCAATTGTTGGCCGGTGGTACACATCAAACTAATTCCCCTGTGGTTCTCATAAGAGCTCTTGATATCTTTCTTGAATACAGGAACTACTACCGAGTGACTCCAGCGCGGAGTAATGGTCTCCGCCGTCCACACAAGTTGAAGTTACTGAAGCAATGCTTATGGCAACGCCTCCCTCCTCGCACCTTCTTTGAAAAGTGCAGACCACTTGGAGCAGCTGACGTACTACATTTGAGAACCGAAATGCAATTGAGGACCTCAGTCTCATTGGGCGACGATAAATCTATCTACCAGGGCGCTACAGTACACGTTTGTGTCAGCAACACAGTGGAAACAGGAGGCCAACTACATTGACTCAAACTGTCCCGCCCACCGACCTAACCTTCTGGCTTACTATAGATGAGTGTGCCGTCTGCCTTGCTGATAGTTCCACTGACAGACGGGTGCCCAAAGTACCAAAGCATGGCCTGGGTTCAAGTATGTGCTTCAGTAAGGACGACAGTTTTGAATCGAACCACGCCATCTATAGCTAAAAGCTATGTGGTCTACCTGAGACTAAGCCTGGTTCAGAGGAGGGCGCCAAGTATAACAGTGGCACTCATGGTGGTTACCACCGCTGGCTAAAAATACCTCACGCTCAGCACACAGTTGCAACAATCACCGCCGTTATCTTAGCGGTTTGATGCGATCCCAAACCTGACACCTAAAGAAGACTGGTGGCCGACTTGGGCATTTATAAGTCCGACCAGAAAGACTATATCAGAATCCTATGTCGACCGAAGGTGAGCGGTCAGATCCGAATAAATTCTTCGACATCGGCGTCACTACAGTCTGTTGGAGCATAAGCAGGCAATAGAAAGATCTGAGGGTTTTGCGTCTGGCGCTGGCCTTTGTGCTGTCCGCTTGGCAGGTTCTTCTAAGGCCAACGCTAGACGCAAAACCCTCAGATCTTTCTATTGCCTCCTTATGCTCCAACAGACTGTAGTGACGCCGACGTCGAAGATTTTATTAAGATCAGACCGCTCACCTTCGGTCAGCTAACGAGAACACAAGCCAATGTGACTGTGGCAGTCGTGCCGAATACTATACTTACTGCAGCCTGACCGGTAGCCTTGGCCGTGGAGTCACCCGAAGTGTCTAACCAGTAACGGGTAAACAGTGCAGGTGATATCAGTTCCACACGTTGACTACTGTCCTGAATTGTAGCCCCCGAAATGCAGACGACATCGACATTCAACGAATCCATGGTTAGTGTGAGAGCGACCTGTTAACCTATCCGTTTTAAAATGCGAACGGTGAAATCACCTACGTTTATTCGCCGCCGCCGATAATACAGCTTCCCAGGTGTATAAACCAGTCAACAACCTCCATGACTGCATTATCTAACACCAAATCTACGTGATCACGGCAATCCTGCAGAATCACTTTGCATTTCGAGGCTGCAAAGCGCATTCCGAAGTATTTAGAAGAACGCGAAATTGCGTCTAACATTGCGTGTGCTGATTGAAACTTGTCGAACAGCAACACCTTGTCGTCAGCATAATCAAGATAAGTCAGTCTTTCACCAGGTAGCAGGTCCACGCCATCATCTTGAGAGTGCCGGAGACAATCCTCCGTTAGTTCGTCTATGACGAAAGAAAACAAAAATGGTGACAGCGGACAGCCTTGACGTACGCCACTCATAGTGCTCAAACTGTCAGACCGCTCACCGTAAACCCTCATCTGAGCTGAAGTATGAGAATAGAGGGCCGACAGTATGTTCACGTACTCAGTCGGCACACCTCTGCGTCTGAGCGACTCTACAAGTGTAGATCGATCCACTGAATCGAACGCACCTTTATGGTCGAAAAATACTACAATCGTTGGCCGACGATACACATGACGCTGCTCCAAAATTTGACGAACAGTGAAAATGTGATCTACACATCCCCGTCCGGGGCGAAATACTGCCTGTTCTTCCCTAATGTTTACCTCCCGAGCTGCAGTGACTCAGCGAAGTATAATGGATGCTAGAACCCTAGAAATTACTGGGGTCAAACTAATTCCTCTGTGGTATTCACAAGAGCCCGTGATACCTTTCATGAATATAGGAACTATTACCGAGTGACCCCAACTCGAGGGGATAGTTTCCGTCGTCCACACAAGTTGAAACAAATGAGTCAAAGCTTCTACTAACGCCTCTTCCTCTTGTTTGAAAAGTGCCGGCACAAGGTCATCTGGACCAGCAGTCTTATTACACTTGAGAG
>QNGE01007839.1:0-20529 GCA_008508345.1 Paragonimus westermani
GATGCTCGACTGAGCACAAGACTGGTCAGTATCGTTGGCCAGAGACAAGCAGATCAATGCATACCACGTTAGACGAATGATCTGCGTTAACACGACGACCTGTTAACAGGATATGCAATGCTCCCAAAGAAAAAGATGTGCCCGTCTGTGAAACGTTCTTGCGATGTACGGATTTTTTTATTGGGTACCGTTGTGGAACTAACATACCTTTCAAAAACAAGCATGAATCACGTTCCAAGACTTGGAATAGGTCCAGTCTCCTACTAGAAAGAAACAGTGCGGCAACTATGCTGGACCAGACCCGGTTTCAGTACTCATTGACCTTAGAGCAGATAAACAAAGTTTATTAAATCCGTCCTCAAGCAAATTTCACACATCGCTTTGGTAAGCTATAGTCTGATCTGCATTCGACTACGGGGCTGGCTATAAGGCCTATCCAGTAATAGATTCGTTCCCCAAACCAAGTGAAGCTAACGAACGATGAGACATGTGGATGGTGCGCCTCAGTCGTGAGTATTTGCGAATGTGAGAGCACAAAGGAGATTGCATAATTACTTTTGGAACCAGAGCGCCCAGAATTATTGACTTAAGCCATGTGGTTGCGATAGACATTAAAAGCACATCCGAAAGAAAGGAAACCAAACTAAACCCCTTTTCTTCGCCCGTAAAACAGCAATTAACTCAGTGGCATTCTCAAAGGTATAATCCTATGCTGCTTATTTTAACTTGGTCCCAAATCCAAATAAAACAGCAGTCATAACGTTATTCTGATAATCGGGAGTTATTGATTTCGAATCATTGTTACGTGGTTCATGCTTGGACTTGGGTAGCTTGATAGCATATCAACGGATTGGTAACCATGATGCGGCACGGCAACGAATACGACAAGAATGCTTTCGCAGTCTAACTTTAAATTTGAGCGGTGTGGAGATATTACTGTGTGTGGATTTGTAATTCCATATCACTGCATAGTAATTGCGTAAACTCCACAAAATGCGAGGAAGAGACAGGCACTAAAATACCTGATTATAAGAGATGGCAGGTGCTCCACGTGATGAACCGGTGGAATTTGAATCTCGTAGCCCATCATCGTATTTGATAGGGTAGAGTTGTGTGTGCAATACCAGAGTTCAAACTGAGTCAGGTAACCCGTCCAAACTGCGTCCGCTCCTCAATCAACTGGAGGAACTTACGTAACTATAAGTGATAGCTTGAAAATTAAAAAAACTTCGAAGTAGCACCGAGCTGAATACTGCCAAGCTCAGTTCTAAGCATAAGCATTAGGGTTTTCAATCAAAGCTTGTAGGTTGTAGTTGGCCGTGGACTAGAACACGAGTAGTTTCTCCAGAACATGAGACTGGATTTGTGATTTATCAGACCTCTGTCTTTTGAATCATTTAACAACTTTGTAATGGCAACTGTCGCACTATCCAGTCTAGTACACATATCTATCGTGGTACATGAGCCGCCATATCATGTACACGACTGAACTCCTTGTAACAGCTTCACTAGGAGCACTGAAATTAATTTTTCACAAAGTGGATGCGATTTTCAAATTGAAAGTATTTAACGCAGACATAAAAATACGTAAGCGTTCTGGGAAACAACTAGATAAAACTCACCAGTATCCCCAGAGGCGTCTCTCGCGTTCACTTGAGGTGCCACACAAACCTCAAAAAGATGTTGCAGCATTTCCACTGCTGTTGTGGGATTGTGTTCGGCCAGAAGGTGAATGGCCAGTTGGCCACTACAATCAGAAAGCAGGCAAAAGAGAACGGTTGCGAACAAATGAGACTGACCAACAGAAGAGAGTTGCATACATTCCATCTTGACAACAAGTAAAGCAGGGTGTCCGACAGTAAGAATTCTCCTAAAATTATCAATTACATGGGGAACAGTTTTATCGCATTTCATTCACAATACACACATTAACTCATCAAACTGGAAAGAGGGACTACTGGATGTTTTGTTTGGATATCACACGGAGAAGTATGCAACAACTGAGAGCTCACTATTTGAGCTGACATGCGAGAGGGAGCCAAGGATTCTCTTGGATATCTGTATGTCCAGAGACAGGGAGGGACAATTATTATCGCAAGAACGATGACACCTGGAACACCGTGTGCCTGAACGGACGGCAGAAAGACGAAGCCGAAATGAGCAAAGGTATCACGTGAGGCACAACACATAAATGGTGCCCGTTCAAGATCGGTGAACAGCTGAAAGTAAGACACTACCGCCGACCAGAAACATCTCGCCCCGGCGAAGGCGAAGGACCGCACGAATACAAGCTTCCAAGTCAACCAAGGTCCTTGTGGGTTATGGATCAATGCTGCACACTTGGCACCCTAGCACAATCGCGACAAGTTCATCAAAAGAGGGGCGGGTGTAGTGGATTACCAAATAGGAGGTGCGAGTATCCTAACTCTCGGCGGAATACTTCAACACAAGAGGAGCTGTATCCAAAAGCCCGCAGCGAGCGAATGGCGGACGACACGGGCGACCGGACGATCAATGACTCAACAAAGTTGGACCAACGGATGAGGAATATCAGGTAGAAAACCCTCCGGCAGAAGGCGTCGGTCACACAAACCGCGCAGAAGTGCACACGACGTGTGAACGGAAACCGGGTGTGTTGTGAACCGGAATTCTGGTTCATATACGCGAGCGCTGGTGTGGCGTGACAATCAGCGAGTCGGACAATGAAGAACGTCCTTTGTTGAGCGCTGTTTCGCTACAACAAGACTAGAACAGCTATGATTTTTCCTCACCTAAAAAGACCAAAGCGGGATATTCTGTGGACTTTATCGCGTAACTGGATTTGATTTCGGTGACTGAAACTCGGCTAACGTAAGCCTCTATACTCAACCTAGTCTTGCAAATTGTATTCAGAAAATAGGCTGACGTGTCGGCACCATCCGAATTATTCACAGCAAAATCGGCAGAATCACTCATACTAACGTAAGTAATCTGAGAAGTAAATAAACAGGTGGAACCTCCAGTCAGCCTCTTTGAAAAGGAAGCACTAGACTCCAGTTTCGCTCTTGATAGGGCTCGTCAGTAGTGCATGTGTTTGTCACGTCCAGTGTCAGAACACAAGCGAAAGTGGTTGAGCATTCAGATGTGATAGTTCGGAATCTAATGGGCAAGAACGAATTACGGACAGTTGGTCGGGTCGTCGACTGGTCAGGGACAAAAACTGAGTTGCCTAACTTTTCGACAAAAAAAATACTTGAACAAAAACACAGAGAGCTTACCGAACGTTCATGATGCAACAATCCGTGTGTGGATGACTCAAAAGAATTGTCAGACAGGCAATGTTCGCGGTCCGGATGGCCAAATGAAGAGCTATGTCGAGACGTGGGAAGAAAATTGAACCCCAAAAGAACGGTCAATTATTAAGGATGAGCAAACAATGCATGGTAATAACACATTTCACGGACATCTATATGTACGCCCACACGCTAAAAGTGTACGAAGCAGAATATAAATCACTGAATCCACCGAACACAGCGATAAATCCTATTCTGCCACCTGTACAAACCAGTGGCATGTAAAATTTTTGAAGAGAGCTAAGTCAGTTTTACATTCAACTGCATAATGTCAAGTAGTCCGGACTTAAACGAGTAACAAGGGCACGAACCCGTGATGATGTGATGGTTACCTCTGAGCGCTGGCAGGCTCCGACGAAACACCCGGACGGTATCCGAGAAACCTACCAACCATGGATGATAAATAATGGCGTCCAATTTATGTTCAAAATTCAAGCAAAAACATCCAACGTTGATGAAAATATTAACATTTACTAAGGAAGTCGAAGTGGCATTTTTAGTCCGCAAAGCGGTTTATCTTAGTTTAGGATGACATGAGTTTCTGTCAGATAAACGGCAAACGGTCAGGTTGTTAAACTCTAGACAGAGAAAATCAGTTTAAAAAACCGAGGCTCGGACCTGCAGACACGTGATTAGTTTTCGGTATCGTTGGTGCCACAAGGTGGTAAATTTAGTAAGCATCACCGTGGAAATACTCAGTATCTTCTACTTCCTGTGATTTTTCTCGCAGCTCCAAGTCTTACGGAGAATAACAGTGGAAACTGATAGTGAAAAAGTCGCAGCATAACAACAAACCGAAAGTGCTTTGCAAATCAGCAATCGACTGTTGACTCAAGCGGAAAGGTGAAAACACGTTTAACGTTGAAACAAGTTATCTGTTGGTTCAACCGTTTCAGTAGCTGAGAACTAACTGCACGTTCCGGAAGAGTTCGTTCGGTTTTGTGTCGAAGAGAACATTCTTCTTGTGCAAGACAAAGTTGGGGGAAAACCTGAAACCTTCACCAGAACACGCTGCCAGCTTTACACCAGCACGACCGGACTGTCATTTCCGAACGCACAGTAACATTCAATTATGAAAACTGTCCATGATTCCCGGTCAATGTGTCCAGTCTGAGGCCAGAGGTGCAGTGACGAACAAGGCTGTCCCCTGTACCAGGAGTAGCAAACCGATCGTTTAGAGGATATGAACTACTGATAAACCCTAACAGAGGTGGTACTGAAATCTGGTAGCATCTTCCGATGAAGCTTGCAGAGAGGTCTATATGAATGATACTTGTGATCAAATGTTCTATTCAAATCAAATGACTCAGGAGTAACGTCCTCATTAGTAGTTCTACTCTAGAAGAACGAGTCTACAGCAAAGAAGTTCTCGACAAGATGGGCATTTCAAACATGTGCAAACATGTTACAACTGCAGTATAATGTTATTCTCCAATAGTGGATTGCACAACTAAAGCTGAAGCCGTGGAACCATCTCAAAGGACATAGTAATCTACTATCTCTCGGAACAGATTAATGTTATCATCATCTTAGTAAGCACAAGTGTGTAGAAGGAAGACCAGCAATTCTACATGGAACTTCAACACTTGAAAACAGAACCCAATATAGACAGGGCCCTAGTGAATGGGAGAAGTGAACGTTCCGTACATTTCGAAAACTGTTATTTAACTGGAAAAACTGACCGGAGGCCATATTTTTGACAGTCAACCAATAGCAAAGAAGAGCAACGGTAGCACACGTCTTTTTCACCAATGCAACTCAAACCTACGCGTGTTCATCTCCGAGTCCTGCTCATTCACATCTGCGCCATTTTCCAGCACTGTGTGCAACAGTTCCGGTCGGTTATGCAATACACACAAATGAAGAGGCGTGTATTTCTGAGGGGTTCGTGAAGTGATTGAAGCACCGGCCAGCAACTATTGATAAAAAAGAAGATGCCAATAGAAATATCGAGTGATTTTCGAGTATGAGTGACCAACCAGCCAGTTAGCATAAAAATGATTGTTCGGAATCGGAAAAAATAGGGAAAATAACATTCCGACAGTCAAGAATGAGGCGGTCTGCTTATAAAATGTAATGAATACTAGTAAGTGAAGTGCTGTACAACACACGGA
Organism: Paragonimus westermani; assembly: GCA_008508345.1. Classification (NCBI taxonomy): domain Eukaryota; kingdom Metazoa; phylum Platyhelminthes; class Trematoda; order Plagiorchiida; family Troglotrematidae; genus Paragonimus; species Paragonimus westermani. The sequence continues at coordinate 5,447 of QNGE01007839.1, forward strand.
GTGCAGGATAACGTGCCATCACGAAAATAATGATGGATTTTGTAACTCAGGTATACTTAAATAAAAATAGGCAAGTAACAAACTATATCAACCTGCTTAAGTAGACGGTTGAATAGGGGCTGTTAGAACCGCATGGCCGGTGATTAGTAGCAATGGTGAAAGCATTATTCTCACCAAAAATCAGTCGCACTTCTACATCCGTGCACTCACTATATTTCCACTCGGAATGAGTGGAGTAATTTATCGCCATTGCCTACTTCTCTGTCTTGAACAATCACACGACCTTTGTCGAGTACCACTCGTCTATCCAGTAACCGCTTCATTCGATTCAACGAAATTACTTAGGGTCGGCATGCTGGTAGACAAACAAACACATTTGGCGATGTATTGAAACGTGGAACGCCGACTGATGAATCATGATTTCACCTCAGGAATTTGAATGGAAGAACACACGCGCAGAGACTCAAGGGGAAGCGATTCAATGACGGTATGAACATGTTTGAAATACATGGACATTAAAAACACATTTACTCCTAAGATTGTTCGACCGGTAGTATCAGACAGATCCAAAGGGCAAGGTACTAGCTCAGTGGTATGACCTAAAACGGACTTCCATGTTGTTCAACAATATAGACTGACAACCAAGGCGTGCGACATCATTTGAACCGACCACTTTTGAGATCACCACGCCCAACTGACTCACAGGAGTAAGAACAGTAGATGTATCTGATTGTGATGATCTCGAAGGCGTGAAAACAGATAAAAACAATTGCACATCGAAAACCTTACCAGCACTGTCGTCCCTATCAGGGTGAACAAACACGGTTCCATAAAAACGAGAACGGAAGCGCTACTCTCTACGGACAATTTCACAGTGTTTGCGTTACGTTGTTTGTCTAATTTGGGTATAGTGTTCAGTCAGACAAAACGGTGGAAGCCTTAAAGATTCGTGTAAAAAACAACAAATCAAAGAAGTATTGACGTTTACTACATGTCACTTAGGCAGTCCATACCGAGAAGTCGGTATCGGTGAGTCAAAATACAGCGAAGCAAGAGCAACGGCCGTGTATTCGACATAGCTGATGTGTATCGGTTAGGCGGTACTAAGTGGTCCTGTTTATTAATTCGCGATGCTGTGTGCGTTAGTGCCAGAGAAAGGCACCAGTGTACAAGTTTACGGTTATTGCAGCTATGATTTTCTGAAAGCTGAGTTTGACGGTTGCCTGGTTAAGAAATATTCTTTCTTACGGACTGAATCTGTTGGTGACAGGTTCGGGATAACGTTTTGCGATTCAGTTGAGTGCAACTTCTGAAGCGTCTGCCGAAATTATTGCATATACTGTGATGAAACAAGAATAACCCAACTGGGTTGCATTTCACTCAACCTTCAGTTATTGACAGTGGGGGCAACACAAGACAACAGAAGGAGGGAAAATCGTCTAATGTTTATCATCAAATGTCGGATAGTTAACTACGTTTATTAATTTACATGCATGCGTTAAGACAAAGAGCTGGAGGGCACACAGGGATGTTACACAAGTTTGAGGAATGTGTAATGGATGAATTGGTTCCAGCTGTTGGCTCTTCTCAAGTGGGAGACGAGTGTTCGGGTGAATCAAAACCGGGAGAGACCACCAACGGCTCGATTGGACCAGTAAACATTCTAGTGTAAACCCTGTTGGTGTTGATTGCTTCAAATGCGTAAGTAATGGAGAGGAGACAGGGATGACGAAGACAGACGGGAAAAGTGTGCAAAGATTGACGAACCGTTTGTAGCAAAGCAATGTACAGAAGAAAATTCACCTCGTGTTTAGCTTCACTTTACTGTCGCTCAATCTGATTTGCTGATTCTATGTGCGTCGATCGCCCAATTGTCAAAAGGCTTGTCCGCTGGCACTAGTTTGATTTCTAACGACCTTGGAGCCGGTGCTTGACCCGAGTTACGATGTGAAGCCATTACACTGCCATTTTCGCTCAACGCTTGTTGATAGCAACCTTACGTCGAGAGGGAAAGTCCTGTTGCATCAATTGCGGTCACTTCCGAAAAGTGGACATTCGTTTGAGTTACACGTCATATTCCAGGACTCAATTAAGACCGTTACAACAGGACTGAACGATGGCGTGTCCACCTGTGTTTAAAGATACATAACGGTAGCTCGGTTGTTGCGAACATCTCTCATTTAAACTTAAGTGGCTTGTATGCGATCTATGTAAGACCTTGGAGGTAACCTAACAAGGATTTCAGGATGTATTCAACTGAATGGTGTCACCTCCACTTAGAATTGTCCTCAAATGAAGGGAGTGAAGCTGCGTTAATGTAGACAAGCCCAGAATCAATTATTTCAAACAGTGTCATTTGGATACAAAGCTGGGTTCTACAGGGCATCACAGAGGCGATGACAGAAGATCGTGATGGGCAAGAAACTGCTCAAACTGGTACTCCCGAAGATACATTGCCTGACAATCTCGCTGCCTAAGTGATGATGCTATCATACATGAATTATTGTGCAAAAGCAATGACTATCAAGCATGCGTAAACACGCGTAAAATTTCCCGCCACAGTGGGATGTGTTTTGAAAGTATGTCGGGGAACGGAACCTACAGATTTAGGGTATACCCGTCGTCAAGGGTCGTACAGTTCGATGAACAGTATTCTGGTTTTAGAAATGATTGCTGGTCACTTTATTAAAACACCAACTGACGTTTATGCCACCTAAACACGATTCATCCTATTCATAAACTTGGATGAGAGATTTACAAGACGTCAATCATGTGATGTTCTCCGGAGTAACATTTCGAACATTCTGACCACATGTGAACACGTAATTAACTTTAACCATCGAGACAAGGTTCTACGAGGTGCAAGTCATGGCTTGAGGGACTAGACGGACGGACATGAAAATCTGAAGTTTTGCCAGACGACACTTTCCACAATATCCAAGATTTCGAGAAGAAAATCACCCGCAAGTTCGAAAAATCTAGGATAGATGGCGTAATATCTGCCGATCAATAAGAGGTGATGAGGCCAGGGGACACACGCATGCCGCAAATGTAAGGATCGCCAAAAACCCATAAACCCACTGTCCTACTTCGTCCCATTATGTCAACGTGTAACACACCGCAGCACAAGTTAGCCCTTTGGCTACCTGGTCTGCTTGGACCGGTCAGAAAGTGATTCGATATGTACAGTCTGAAATGCAGTTTTCAACATGTGGGTTGTGTAAATGATTCAGATCCTCGGGATAAACTCATGTGTTGAATCAATGCGGTGCCCCTAGTTACTGATATATCGCTGCATGAAACAGTCGATAACATTCGCAATTCTATTCTAAGCAGCAATCTTGTTTCTAATCCAGTGTTCAAACTAAAATCATCATTACTTTTGTGTACACAATGTAGAGCACAAATTCCAGAATTTTATTTCCCGACAGGTTGATGGAATTGCAATGGGCAGTCGCCAGTTGACTTCTTCGTGCCTAAGACTGAATCTACGTTATGTGAAAGCATGTCCAAGCCAGTACTGTACAAACGTTATGTAAACGACAGTTTGATCATTTTTCGGAATTCAGGTGATTCAAGTGCGTTATTCTTGGAATTGAATCAAGCTCATCCAAAACTTAAGCTCACTAGCGAGAACGAAGTAAGCAACTGTTTCCCGTTCCTAAACATTCTAGTCATCCGCAGATCAGATGGCTCGATGGGAAGATCCATCTACGGAACGCCTGTCCCGACAGGAGAACATATGCTTCTGTCCAGTGCGACATAAAAAAAGCCCAGTTCGAACACTTTCTCAAAGCGCGGGGGCTATGCACAGAGCACAATCTGCCACTGGAATTAAGCACACTCATAAATACCTTGTGAGCTAACAGGTACCCGTTGTAATTTGTCAGAACATATAATAGTCATCACTTCAATGATATAGGTAACAACGGTAAAAAGGAAGACAGCGTACTTAAGACTCCCGTTTCTACACGTCAGCTAGTCAACAATGAGGAAGGAGTGTCCAACAACCGCCGTATCCAAACTTCAGTAAGTTGCAAAATTATGTGCAATACAACGAATCAGAACCATACCAATCACTTCGGCTACGAACAAACAGCGTAAATCTGTCACATCTCACCGTTTATACAAATATTCCTTTAGCTACAGTATGAACTACACAGACAGGACAAATCGAAAGCTAGCTGCTCGTATCAAGGAGCATGTTACCAGATGGCTAGAAATATAACTAGAAATGCCGGGCGCCTATACGAATACTCACGGGTGGCAACCGGCGTCATTGGTAAAAAAAAGCAATCCAAACGGGACAGAGTCAAAGTTTATGACGCACTCTCTGCGATTTTTCGAAAAAACTGGAAGTGCATCCTCCAATGTAAGCTCCTGAGCATACAAGCCAGTCAACTACCCCCATAACTTCATTATCTAACATTGAAGTCACGTAATCACAGCAGTATTGTAGAAGCACTTTGAACATTGGGGCTGCAAAGTACATTTCGAAATGTTGAATAATGCGTGAAACAGGTTCTAGTATTGTGTGTTGTCTGGAAATTGTAAAACAACACTTTACGATTAGCATACTCAAAATTAGTAGGAGTCCTATTGTGGTGGATACTCAGGCCGGAGGTGTGGGTATTCCAACACCTGGCGGAATACCTCGATGCGGGGGAGGTACGTCCAAAACCCCACAACGAGCGGATCAGGGACAGCGGGGGCGACTGGATAAGTCATCGCTCGACTGGATCGGACCAACGGGCGAGAACGCGTGTATGACCTACTGCAGTGGAGGGTATTTTGGCCCACGATGCGGAAAGATGTGATTGATTACATTCGAGCCTGCCCCAATTGCCAACGGAACCGAGAGACGATGACGACAACACCGCCCATGCAATCAATTGTAACGGAGAAAGCCGCCCACACCTGGGATATATACATTTTTGGTCCGCTCCCAACAAATTCGAATGGAAATCGCTACATAGTTGTCATGATTGACCACTTCACACGATGGGTGGAAGCCATTCCAACGGCAAATCAAACGACCGGAACGGTGGCACACGCCTTCATGAACAACGTCCTGGCTCGCTTTGGAGTACCGCACAGAGTTATCACGGATCAGGGCCCGTGTTTTGAAGGCCAGCAGTTTCAGGAGATGCTGAGGAACTGGGCAATTCAGCGCTTGAGAACATCGCCGTACCATCCACAAACGAACGGACTGACGGAGCGGTTCAATCGTACAATGAAGGAATGGCTCAATAGTAGAGGCAATAACTGGGAAGAAGGACTAACGGATGTTCTGTTCGGGTATCGCACGACAAAGCATGCAACGACTGAGAGCTCCGCATTTGAACTGACATACGGGAGGGAGCCAAGGATTCTCTTGGATGTCTGCGTGTCCAGAGACGGAGAGAGGCAATTATTGTCGCAAGAACGACAACACCTGGAACGCAGTGCTCTTGAACGGACAACAGAGAGACAACGCCGGAATAAGCAAAGATATGACGTGAGGTACAACACCCATATATGGCGCCCGTTCAGGATCGGAGACCAGGTGAAAGTAAGAGACTACAGCCGACCAGAAACATCCGGACCCGGCGCAGGGAANGGCAGGCAGAAAATCCCCCGATAGACGGCGCCGATCACGCACATAAACCGGGCAGAGGTGCACACGATGCGTGAGCGGAAACCTGGGGGTGTTGTGGTCCGGAATGATGACTAATAAACGCCAGAGCGCGTGTGGCATGAGGACTAGCGTATTGGACAATAAAGATTGTGCTTCATTGGACGCCTTCTCACTACACTATGCCAACATCTTTTAAATGCCTTACTGTCAATTGCAGCTCGGATGTTTGTTTGCAAGGTGTAGGCACCTTGATGCTGAATGTTTGAATATGGACGTAGTCATTTTCAGTAGTTAGGTTCCTTCCCGTTCCCTTCTTTTTTCCTTCTTTCTCTTCCTATACAGGGTTTGCTTTTTCTTCATGGTTGTGTGGCAGTTAAGCATTAGTGTGAATCACTGATGTATTGCTGTCTATGATGGTGAAATGCCACAGACAGCCCACCGTCAGTTCATTCATAACAAATGGAAACAAGAGTACAATGTGCGGTTCATGCCAAGTGTACGGATGCGACACATCTGGCATCGAGTTAGTTCCACTCGGTCGTGATCCAACGGATGCCGAGTGCTGTTGGCTAGATATATTAGGTGGGGGGAGAGGGGTAAGACATAAGCCAAAGTAAATGGCACGAAGACTCATATGACTGTTATCGTGCCAGCCTTTAACCATTAGAGTATATAGTTGTTTGAAAAAGTAACAGAAAACAGCTAGCACAATCTTTTTAAAAAAAAGTTCCCTTGTTTTAGTATCACCCAGTCTGTTTTCAGGTAGGAGTATAATAGGATTAATATATTGTAGACAGTTTCGAAGTGGTAAAATCAGTGATACCCTGAGTTTCACACGGGAAAACTAATAACCATAGAAACTCGCTGCAACGCACATCTGGTTGGGCAGCTAAGGACACTTTAATAGTAATGCGAACTCAGGGGTATGGTATAAATACCACTACACATATGCTAACCTATGCTTCGTAGATGTGAATAACATGTGTGAAAACATCTAGCAAACGACCAGTAAACACACTGGAAGCATCGCTGAACGATTTGATGAAGTGGAGACCAGAAGCAAAATCCTGCTTAATTTCATGCGCAAACGTAAGAAATAGAAAAATTCATGGAAAGTAACTGACCATACTACGAAATACATCGTCCGGCACGCCAGCGATGATAGCCAAGTGCAGAGGGGTGTGCTGATTTGAGTCCCGTACACATTGGTTCATGTCCATTCCTGACTGAATCAGAAAAAACACGGCCGCTCGATCCTTGTTTTGGAGAGCTATATGGAGAAAATTGCGGCCCAGATTGTCCGTCTACATTTGTTACAAAAAACGGAATAAAGTGAGCCGTACGAGTGTCTATGAGGATAGTGTGAACGGAAATACGTTGTCAAAACATGGAAGATTAACATGATTCTCAGGAAACCATTAAATAACCTAGTTATCGGGACGTGGGAAAAGCGGATCAACCAAAAACAAACGGGCAGAAGCAGACAAGACCGTAAGCGATAAAGAAAAACAAAAATGGCTGTTATGCCCCCCTCCGGCAATCTGTAACTGGGAACCGATCAGGGAAAGAAAAAATGAGCCAACTGGAACTCGTTTGCGTAGCGGTAATTCAATCAGCCACTAGCCCAACAAAATCATATGGAATGCGCCTGAAAAACGAAGTACGACTCACTTGTAATGCGAGTGTAGAGTCCCGATCCATTAAGGCGTGAGCAGCTCTCACATTACGACACTCCATTGCCACATGAAATGCTGTGTGGCCCAGTTTGTTCTTTACAGTGCAATCTACTACGGGGCATCGTAGGAGTAGAGTAACCAGCTCGTTATGACCGGCGCGCACAGCCAGATGAACAGCCGTATTCCCATCTGCATCCTAGTCCCGAAAGTGAAGGGAAAGATGAGGACTGGGATGTACGTATAAAAATTCAATATCAAATAGAAAAATTAGGCAATAATGGGACATAGCTGAATCATAAGATAATTCTGATGCGCGAAAAAGTAGTCTTGAACATAGAACAGATCAGTAGCGATCCGTTCGAAGTCACCATCATATTCCCAGCTAAGTGCTCCAACTAACATGGTCTGACGAGTGTGTTGCTGTGAAAAGTACCATTTGAAACTGAACTATAGTGCCTTGTTCACGCTCCGTGCATGCAGCTGTAGAAGGTAATAGCGAGCACCCACTAACCAGGTATACGGGTATGAGGAAAGTGAAAACAATTTTGGTGATTGCCTGACCCATCTGACTTCCACTTGGGGTGCAAATCGCGCAGAACTTTGCTGGCCAAAGATTTAGAATACCGCAAGCCAAAAGGGAAGTATTGTTCTTGTGGATATTTTTAACTACCATCAAACATACATCCTCCTGAAAGTTTTTCACAACTTAAAAAGCTGAGCAAACAACCATAAAATACATGAAACCAAGCGAGGCAGAAAATTGGTATGAAAAAAGCTTTCACCCTTTGTTATCGTCAGGTATGACTTTTCACATTCCTCTTTCCTAGTTGTCATTTTTACTAACCATTCGTATTTCACGGTTTTAGGTTGACAGTCGGTCCACGATACTGTTGCAACACAGTGCACTACCCAGCCAACAACATTTACACGAAAACGACATGATTTACATTTCGGCTCTATGGTGGCACCTAGTCCAGATGAGGAACAGATTTTCGGTCCTGCTAGTAGAATTTGGACATGCTACAACATCATTTGGCCAACCTACCACGTACTGTCAAAGTTGATTGAAAACTGGAACTGATAGAGGTCACACGTGGAAAGAAGAAGTCATTTTTCAATATCGTTATGTTAGTGACTGCAGCTTGCGTTAGAAGACGATAAATATCGTGGATGCTAGTTGTGATAAAACATGAACCAGATGGAACCGAACCAGTTTTTCTCAATTAATGGAAGGAAGTTGTGGCAAACAAACCAGCAATCATGAACATCTAGTAGGGAACACTTTACGGGGAAGCTCTATCAATATTGCAGCTGCAGACAGATGAACAAGCGCATCCTTAAACCTAATGAAGTATATTCATTATGGTCTCGTGCACCCAATTCCCCTAACAATGAGCATACCTGGCCAAACCACAAAACTGGTTGACAAAACCCGCTTGCTCACCATTACTGTGTGTACTGGCTTGAAAGATCTACAAAGCGGAAGCCCGAGAATGAGGGATTACAAGAACGGTCGAAACAGATATGGGGGTAGACAATCGAAAATGACAAAACACGTGCATACTGATTAGGGAAGCCCCAGAGTAACTGGTTCATGCCAGTAGACATTGCGGATATGATTGATCAGACGGTCAAGAACATCTTCTGACTCACTGCGTAACGAATCATAAATGTGACCAACGTCCAATGCGAGGTACAAGGTTTAAATAAAGTAACTGGCGCACAAATGACAGTGAACAGTATTTCCTCCAGGAGTGGCAATATAAGGCCTATTTGGCTGAGTTCCGAACTACAAATATGAAAATGTAATGACCGTTTTAAATCCGTAGCGACATTGTGAGTTTACAACACGACTGAAAGCCATTACTACTATCTTGCACAGATTCACAAAACCAAGTGTGGACTTAGTTAGGTTCATCACAATTGAGTTACAGGTAATGAATTGGTTGGTGCCCCAGCTTGCAGAAAACACTGTGACGTTTCCCGTTAATGTTCTTCTTTGGAGCAATATTGGGACAACGCACAGAAATCACTGATGTCCGCCAAAATCAACTGCGTGGCAGGCAGAAAAAAGTTTGAGCTTCAATTGATAACCATAAGCATTTGGCAAATCAGACGGCTTTTTGCGCTAGCTTATCTCGATCATCTGGAAGCACAGGTTGTGAAGATACAAGTGTTGACGTGTTACCGCAATTGACAAATTTTATACAGTGACGGCAATGATTGAAAGAATGAGAAACTAGTCCAAACGCACATGATGTGTACGTTTGGACTAGAACCAAGCTCAGAGTTCCTGGTGAATTCCAACTTCGCTGGCTAAATTACATGTAGCACTGCAAATTGGCCAACCATGAAGTGGACAGAACCCTTACAACTGATTCAGTAATACGCCTCAGTTGATATATGTGAGTGGGGTGGGTGAGCGTACGACGTTCCAATGTTGCATGTACACTCTATACTGCCAACGCACACAAATCTGAGGCTGTTGGGATGTGACCGTCAGTTAGCAGCTCTCGCTGTTAACCCCGAAAGCATAAAGGCAAATCGAAAAAGCAAATCTGATGGTACATAACAGTATTACGGACAGATTTAGCGTTTCTCTGCTCTTCCATTTTGCGTGGTTACCAGCTTCGTATTTCGTGCACACCGTGTTGTCTTGTTTTAACACAAGATACTGCGTGCTTTTTTGACAATATAGCACGTTTTACGCCATCAGTTTTCTCCCTAGTTATGGGAATTGTATTGATCGATAACTGGGCAACGGATGCAGTTTAAGCCTCTAGCTACTAAAACAATTCCACTATGAACGACATTGAGTTCCATTACACTGGATGCTCATCTATGCAACATTGGTTAGCTCAAAGATTGGAATCCTCGTTGTACTGGATAATTCGATAGTTGTAGCCTTCGACATCTCCCTGTCACGGGCTGAACAATCACTTGACTGTTTTTATGTAAGCCATTTTGATCTCCATTTCTCACTTATCTCCTCCACAGTATACAACTACACCATGAATGTACACCAGTTGTCCACCACCAGCAACGTGGTTGGGGTTTAACACTGCGCAAGCATATCCAACATACCAGTCATACCACTTGAACCGAGCAGAGCAGCGGATACGGAACTGAACTAATTGACGCACAGACCCCATAAAAATTCATGATGAAACAATAACCGCATAAAGCCCTCGAAAAGAACAGTTTTCACGATCCGCTTAGTGATAGCCAAGCTCAATTTTACGTTATGCGAACAACCGGACAACGCGTAGGTTGAATAGTGACAAGATTAAGAGTGAAGCCAACCTTGAGGTGAATGACAATCAGTTAGTACCAACGTTCGGCACATATCAAACAATCGTCATTATTAAGTCAGTAGAATTAGTCGAAACTTAAGAATGCCAAGTACGAAAAATGTGCAGTTTCGCAGGATTCATTCCATCAGCGCCAGGAGCCGCCTGCGTTTAGCTCACCAGTTAGGCTAAGTGAGGTCCAGACTACGCTTTAATACAGACATAAACAAGGTAGAGAACTTTGACTCACTTGACAATTCACATCAGTTCGGCCACAATCAAGCAGACTTTGAACGATACAAACGGCACCGAAGGCTGCAGCCATATGAATCGGTGTCCAAGCGCGCAGAGGCTGAAGCCTGCTGACTGCGTCCGGAAGTGTGTGGTGTTTGTACAACTCCGGGCAACGAGGGGGAGAATTCACATCACAGCCGCTGAGGAATAAGAGTATAATGAATGAACAACTATGCTATTTTTGTTGTTAAATGTTATTGTGGGATCGAGTTCGTTTTGACCTCACCTTTGATATTTTAGGCAAGCTGCCTGCAGCTGCTCACAGTTCCATCTATCCTGGCAGCATCACTCAATCACTGACGAGGTATCTAAAACTCCGTCATTCACAGCATCGCCGAGTCCGACTTTCAGTTATAGGGAAAACATGCAAATGTCCCATCTTGTTCTACGAAGCGGAGACACTTGGCCCACTCGCTCGGAAGATGCACATAAACTATAGCAGTCCGTCACCGTTGTCTTTGCAGTTAGCCAGTAGCACGTGAGCTGGTAGTACAAACGTCACAGTCCGTCGGCATGCACTTGGCAGACTGAAAGTTCCGGGACGAACAGCCCAAATTACTGAGTAAGCCATAAACTTTATAAACAGTGTCTGCCGTATCGTGCATTGTTCAGTACGACCGCTCGCGGTTTAAAGAAATTGGAGGGCAACTGGATGAAGATTTGGTTAGGAAACTTGAAAACCCTGACTGCTCTGCTCGACCGAGTGGTGCTACCTGCGGATAAAAAGCAGCCTGACCTCACGCAATGACACGTTCTTAAACAGGCCAGCGTGTGAAGGACAAAGACACTTTTATATTCGTGGAATCGCAGACTTCCCCCATAAACAGTACTGACAGCTGACTGCAGTGGTCACACTCAGAAAGACTTTACGGCCAGTGTATCTCTACAACGGGCTGGCCGGAAAGCCTACCTAAAAGCACAAAGCTGCGATCTAACTTTTGAACAAAGTTTACGTCGAAATTAACAAAATCTCGGACCATTCATCAGTAACCTCCCTTATGAAGTTCCACTGTTTGTTTATGTACTCTCATAAATGCGTTTAGTTAATAGTGGATAAGTTCATTTATCGCTGGTTAGAACAACGGCAATGCGAAACAAGATACCCTGGGTATGTATGTATGTCGACCGTAAAATTGCGAGAACCAGAGTTCAAGAGACTAGTGGGCCACTACAAATCAGGACAGTCTTGACTGCTTTGTCCAAGATGGTCAGAAAACGAACTCATTAAAATACGGTCATCCGGTATGGCGCGACATCGAAATAGAGTGCGAGGCAACACTTGAAGGGTCGTTCAACAATCGCGCCGGTTACAAAGTATTCCCAACAGCCATTCATCACACTTAAACAGAACTCAGTGCAATTGCGACCAAAGACGGAACTTTAACCAAAGAACTGAGAAATGTTTGTAAAAGTGGAGTACTATGTGTAGGAGGGAACGGCACTGGCTGGGCGTTCCGGTAAATTCGAGGTCAATTGAAGCACTACATTCAACATCTCTTCCTTCCTATTCGAACTTGCAGTGAGTGAAATTTCGGAGTATGCCCAGACAGATTGCTCCCGAGCACTCTACTTCAAGAAACAGAGTACGCAGACATCGTCACAATTCTAGAGTGTTCACACGGAACTCAGAACATCTGAGACAGATTAGAGGCTTCAGTTCATCAGTTTGGTATGGCCGTTGCACCTACTAAGTGCAAGCTGCTGTTGCAAGATTGGCAAGGCTCTGTGCCCGCTGTCAACCTTGGTGGTGAACAGCTGCTGATAGTCGAGAAAGTTATGTACCTTGGAGTCTGTATCAACGCCTAGTGAGATCATGAGTCGCATAGCGAAGGGTCCGATGGTGATCGCCAACATAATATTTGTGGTATCGGCATGGTCTGTCTTTCTGTTGAAGACCGAGTGTGCAATGCCACTGTAAGGGCAGTCTTATGGTACGGCTTTGGAACCTGGTCGATTCGCGTATAGGATGTTAATAGAGTATCCGTTTTTGGTCATCGCCGTCTCCAGAGCGTTAGCGATGCGTGGTGGGAACATCGAGTCAGCAACGACGAATTTCTCTGAGGTGCCTTCAGAATGGATAGATTATGTCGACTCTTGATCGCACTGATTTCGGCACACAGGCTTCCTTGACATGACCATATTTTTTTTAAGAACGCCAATTCATTACCTGTCACATCGTGGCTTGTTTGCGAGTGATGGGGTAGGCTGGAAGCGGCAGCCCAGTGGTTGACGAATGATGCGTTCAAGGTACGAAAGTAACCACTCCGAAACTTATTTTAGTACGGCGTTCTCGCCTTTCTGACTGGGATCCGAAGGACGACAAACAACTCTGGCTGAAGAGGCCGTCTACTATGATGAAAAGCACATATCAACGGTGCTCTTGTTGCGAGTCTGTGCGCATCGTTGAAACCTCTTCTTCTAATATCTCTCCACACTTTTTTCATCTTTTACCTTGCAAATTACAATTTGTTATCATGTTGTGCCACATTTTTCACTTCATGTGACCATTAGCCGAATATAAAACATACTAATCATCTTCTTGCCAGACATAGCGATAACCGTGAAATCCTTAGTAAACGTGTCAGACGAGAGGTCATTCGAATATAACCACTTCCGAGTTACTATGTCCACAACATATTAGTTAAACGGGAACTTGTCCCCATAGTTCCTGTATCCAGGGGCGACGATATAAAGTGATGAGGTTGAGCGTGTTAGCCCTTGCTAACAGCCGGTTTGAGAGATGAGCAAAGTCGACTTAAGTGCATAGGAATGGCATGAATGCCTCGTGGACAATTTCGGATAGAAACACCGATGATAGCACTGAACCCAAATATTTGAGAGGATTTTCTTTTCAGACAGTGGACTGTTTTCGTCCGAAGCACACCAAAAATGCTAAGGAGATTCTGGCAACGAAGCTTGTCAAGATCATCGTACACTCTCCCCGGGCGTGCACTCTAGCACTACCACAAACGCATCGACAAACTCAGTATAAGAAGGACGCCGACAACACTGCATGCATCCTGCTCCAGAACTGGGCGACGGAAACGACGGATTCGTCTGTAACAGTGACCGGGGCCAGAGGACGCCTGCGACTAACACTGCAAGTGGCTTGCGCTGCACCACTTGCGGTTCAACCCACACACCACGTATCCCGTGTAAACCCGAAGAAATAAGACCAGGAGGTGTGTGAGTGAGGCCTCTGTGTCCAGCCGATCAATGCTGGGTAGCCAATTGATTGACCAGCACGAAAAAGAAATCCTTATCTCTCGGAGAATAAACAGAGAGAGAGAGAGAGATACTGCAATGATATGCAATATCTAAACTGAGAAGAAATATGTGCAATGTAATACAGGAAGCATTTCAGTGTGGAGTACATGTCGGTGCATTCTCGAGAAGACAAGGATGCAAAATAAACTTCAGATTAGACTACGAAAAGAACAGGCAAACCATTCATTCACCATACAGCACAGCAACAAAGCTGAAGAAAATGAGTAGAAGACCGCACACATTCAGGTTTCTGAAAAGGGGAGTGGGTGAGTTCCAAACCACGGCAGTCGTCGGTTAAGGTGGACAGGGAAAAATGGATACAACTGATATAACTTGCTTGACCTTAACGTATCCGCTATCTCTTGGTCGACGGTGTACTATGAGTACGTTGATGACCTACCAATCCAAGACAGCCAACACATTCGCGGCCGCACACAGCAACGCCATATAGTCACGCCACCACGACATATGGCACCGATGGTTCCCTTGCGTACGACGCACTTCCATTCACGGTCCCTTAATTATTGCTCGCTGAACTTGTGGACGCCCGTCTGGACCATATTTCTCCAAACTGTCCGATTGAACGCCAAGTCTTCCGAACATCTGCAATCGATATTGCAACGCGAAAGGCTTGCTTGCACAACACTATGGCATCTTAGCTTTTGACCACCGAGACTTCGCTTACCTGATTTTAGCTGTCTATACAGCAGCTGCATCGGAATACGGTCATCGCCCACTCGTCGGACGCGACCTGGCCAACGAAGTTGGTTTAGCATCAGCAGGGCTTCCAGCCAGTTCCTGACCGCTCCCCGCAGTATCCCAGCATTTGGAACCATGTCCGACCACCGAATACCCAAGATGCACCTTAGACACTGCAAATGGAAACAGCTCAGATAGTGCACGTTCCGTTGATACAATGTCCAAGTTTCACTGCCGCAC
>QNGE01007840.1:0-20519 GCA_008508345.1 Paragonimus westermani
CCCCAACCCTCCGTTCCACTACACCTTAAACAAGCTTTCATCTGCTCCTCCGTTGTCGTCCGATACACCATGGCTAATGAATGTCTCAACGTTATAAGTGGAATGTAGTTATGTGCAGGCTTGGTTGAGATGTGCATTGTGGATCTACTCTGATAACCGGCATGTTTCTGTTTCATTCCGCCATGAACTTGCATCCTTGGCAGTGTATAAATTTTCCTTGAACATGGACCATGAAATTTTTGCCAGACTTACACAATGTCAAGTCAAAGAGCGAAGTCAGCGATGAACCCACAGAGTATGAAGAAATGTCTATCGCATGTAGCGACTGAAATAAATAAAATTTTCAATAATATTTTTTCGTTGTGCAATTCCAGTGATTTTGTTTTTTACCTACTCCTGTTTCAGTCGAGATATTCACTTCGTACTATCATCCCCGGGGCCAAATCCACAATTTGGTTAGTGCCTGTTGAGCTCGACTTGCTTCTCTGCACACTCCATTTTCAAGTGTCAATGCAAGCACACAGGGATTAGTGAGCTGAGTATTTGTTTTTCATCGTCCGTCGGATTTGGATAGTGAACGGACGTAGCCCATTAATTCGTTCTGTTCAGGCTCTCAGTTAGCCAGTTATATTCATCTTTACTTAAGCACAGTCGCGTTTGTCCTGCCTAGGGACTTCTGGTGTGATGAATCGCTATTCAACGCTTTGTCGACAAGTAGCGCCCAATGCCACAAAATGAACGCCGGGAGGCCTATATTTGAAGATCCAACAGTGATGTCTTGATGTCCATCTCAGGTAGGGAGCGGCAAACGAACAAAAGTAAAACAAAGTCATATGTGTTGCAAAATGATCACGAAACATTCCAGCAGTCAAGGCGATGCTTAGCTGCAACCCAGTACAAAGCTAATTGTACGACATTCAGGCAGCTACTTCTAGACGGACTGTCGTCAGTGGTCTCCACCAAGTGCTAGTGATGTTCACTTAACACCGAAAGGAGCTGTGTTGCCACGGAATACTATTATCCACTCGGGCTTTTTATATTCTGTCAACCGTCAGCAAGTTATTTACGGTGGAACCATGTCAGACAGCAACCACACGCTCAGTAGGCCCACGATGTAGCGTCATTAACCTAATTCAAGTGAACTCTGGGGCCGAACGGTCTGTCCGTTCGCATATGGCACCGTCGAATCTATGATCGTCAGGATGCTACTCGCTGACTTATTTCTTGCCACTTTGCCACGTCGACCGGCTGTATCATGCGGTTGCCAGATCTGGTGCAAAGTCTTTCCGGATGTATCTGATGTCCAACTTTTTCCTTTGGCCTTCCACATTCAACTTCTCTTCGACTTTGTAACTTAACCCTACCCACCCATCCATACATATAACTTCGATCGGTTGAAGTTCATTGTGTAACCTACCTTGTTTGTTTAGCGTGCATCACTGAGAGTGAACCTTTTCTGTTGTTTGCGTTATTAAAAGAATTCATGATGTGGGGTTTGTCTAGTTTTAGTCATTCGATCTGCGGTTTAGGGCAGGTTTTCACCGTTGATGCTGCCCGTCACAGTTGAGGTACTCGGCCGCTTGTTTTGCGTACTTTATTGCCTACAAAATGGCACCGTGGGACCTTTGATCGAAATCATTTCTGACTCCAACGGTCGTTATTCTTCTACGCGCTGTTCGAAGATAGTTAGGCCGTGTTACCCACTGGCGTGCCGAAAGAAAGCAATTTATGGGTTGTGAGCAACTCGCGCTTACCAACTCGGTCGACTAACAGTCAATCGAAATACGTCAACTCTGATTGAACACCAGTCCAATTTCGATTGCTACGCACGCTTTTGATAGAAGAACACCACCGGCATAGACATCATCATCAGTTGGCAATTACGGCATTACAGTCATTTGTCAGCGTGCCACGTTTTTCTGGAAAATATCATAAACGAGTAGCGCGCGCCCATTTCGAAAAAGACAAGTAATTATTGAATCTGAAATTACTCATATAATTGTTATCAGTGATAATTTCGTTCTATATCATTTGATCACATTCCACTCACGTCCACGTCTATTCGAGAATATAACTATATTTAGGAATCATGGCGACCAAAATCGCTCATCATACAAGATCAGCTGGTGCCAAAACCACAACGGCAAGCTCCGAAGTCGATGTTGATCGTCCCAAAGGCAAAGGCTCTAGGTCTAGAACTTATGCAGGCCATTCCGAAGTTGGCGCCGTTAAGGGGTACAAGATAATCTGGTGGTCTTCACTTCTCAAACTAGAAACTGTTCTGTTCCTGCAGATGATGTATTGGCGGATTTATTTGGCGAGATTTCTATGCCAGAAGCACAGCGCGCCGAAAAACGGGCAAACTATACTGCACTTGGTTCCCTAACAGAGAATACTGTCTCTTCATCACGCACATTCGAAGTGCGCGAAAGTCCCAATCTGGTTAATATTCGGGGCAAGAGCATGATCATCAAACATTGGTAACAGAAATCACGAAACGGATGCACTAATCAAACAACGCCACGGTATTCAGTTCGCCAAATAAACTGCACCTGGAAACCATTAAAATGATACTATCGGAGGTTACTAAAAATAGACCGGACATCATATACCTGCACCCATATTCATAAGAAGACAAAAGTTCTGCTGCCCGCTATTATCCATATACCATAGCAAAACGATTGTGAGACATTTCATACAGTACTAGCCCATTGTCAAATCCAAAACCTCGTTTAAATTGTCCAAAATTACGGAGGACAGAACGCCCCTTGATGGAGAATGTGAAAACTCTTACTGGGCAGGACCTCCGTTTCTAAGCATGTGATCCAGGGCGCATCAAAACAGAGCAAAATGATATCCAGAGATGGTAATCTGGGTCCCGAAGATCGTGCAGCTTCGCTTTGTTGAACCACTCCTGGATGTAACAAATGATCCCACCGACAATGTTAACGCCATCAGAGAGAACAAACTCCCTAACGTGATTGATCTAACAGTAGATCCTGAGAGTTTCGATAGCGTACCAAGGATAGAGGGGACCTCAGTAGAGGAATCAGCTGGCGAAAGAGAAGGTGCGAATGACTGTGCCCATATTGGAACCAATGGAGCGTCTAGACCGCAACTTATCTGCGCGGAAAATCGCTCAACTAAGGCAGGGCATCGGAAGTCTATTAGTCAAAGACACGTTGATGTCTCAACTTTGAACCAATCCCGTAGGAAACCACAAACTGATCATCATTGGGGTATGCGTGATAATAAACCCTCTGCAAATCACTACCCTACGGGTCGCCTGAGCTTTCCTCTTTGGCCTCATAAGGAAATAAACAAGCAAGAAATCACAAATCCGCACGCAGTGAATAAAAAGGCACCTCTTGCTAACCTACAATTTCAGGCTTCTGCTTAGTAATAGAAATTTCTTGTATGACGCATCTATTCATGTAAGGTTATACCAGAGCCCCCTAAAGTTGTTTACCCTACGTTCAACACTCTTCATTACCGATAGCCCCTACGCTTCGAATGCTCACCTGAAGACAACCTGTGATCTCTATTTTGACAACGTGCATGTAGGCATGACCAATTCAGCTCAGCCCTGCCCGTTTTAGCACTACACATAGCTTCCAAACCTCCCCTACTAACTCGGACCCCCAAAGTTCCACCACCCCACCCTACATAAATGGCACTTTTCAACACTTCCTGTCATGGACCCAAACGCAAGTGACACCCAGTCATTCTCTAATGAGTTCATTATAAGCACGTTAGACCAAATGATGTCACAAGTGTCTTCGAATCACAAAGGCTGTTCTGTCTTAAACATTTCTAAAGGTCTACAAATGATGCCGGACCACGAGAATGCACTAAATTTATTGCTTCTCAGTGAACGTTTGCTAACCAACAAGATGCATGTTTTCAGATCCTTCATCTTCTTACATAATCCTTATATCATTCTAATCACTGAAGATTAGTGCACCTCTGGGTCTCCAGACACACAACTAAACGTTATAGGTTATCACTTGTTCCGCAGAAAGCGTGGTGTAAGTCGAGGTGGAGGATGTTCAATTCACCTACAACCATACTCGATGGGCCATGCCTTGGTATGATAGCTGACTCCTTTTGGCTGTTAGTGTCGAATGGGTCCCGTGAATTACTCTCAGGATGTCTACAAACTGCCTAACGCCACTCACGACGACATGAACAACCATATTACTGAAATGAACTACGTATCAACCTCACCTTCACAGTACAAAAAAGTTGGCGGAGAATTAAACATACCCAATATTTCCTGGACCTCTTTGTAGCCCCTGCAAATCAAGCTGAGTTCCTCGCGTGTGTCCAAATAAATGGGTGGCGCCAAAGTGCTTCAGCACATACTGGACGAAATCACACTTTAGACCTCATCTTTACAACAGGTATCTCTTGGAACGATTTCCAGGAAGTGATCACAACATAGTCAGCTTTGTGTTCGGCCTAAAAACCGCAGAATAGTCGACCGCCATACGTTACTAAAAAACTAAATTCGTCGACTGGAACGTGTTCACCAAATTCGTCGACTGGAACGTGTTCACCACACTGCTAAGATCTCCGGAGTGAAACACATTTTTTCGGACCTCCGTCCTAGTATTGCAACTGAAACATTTAATGGACACCTAAGGTCTTGCATGAACATCTTAGACGGGCAAAAATCAGAACAAGGTAATTTATAAGGTAACGGCATAATTCTTGCTCCAAAGAAGCAAGGTAAGCAATGAAAAGTCAAAAATCACGGCACCAGAGAACACGCGACTTCTTTTTATCATGCAGATGCTTAACCTGATCAATGCTATTGAATATAGAACCAAAATGCTCCACATAAGCGGAGAAGAACGTGCTCATAACAGCGAAGATAACAGCTTGCAGTTGATGCAGTTGACGAGGCGCCGGAATTATGAGAGGGACCCTGTCATCTCAGAAGTGACAATACAGCACAAAACTGCCGTAGATAATCCTGTTACAAACCGTGAGATCTTTAATCAATATTTTGCTGCTTTCTTCAACGCAGAAGGACACGTACTGCCTCCACTTCTTCATGTAAGTATAAATACGTTTCTGAGTCAATTCTATTGATGCAAGGCTCATATGCTCACAGTTAGCTATTATCAAACCTTCTCGTCTACCTGGTCCTGATGGCATTCAGCCCGTTGCTGTAAAACATGAAGGGGAAGACATCCCTCTACCTTTGCTTAACATTTATACACTCTTTCTAACATCAGTGGAAAAATTCTACAATTAAGCCTTGCTATAAAAGTGGATCGTGACATGACGTCAGCAAATACCGTCCCATTAACCATGCTTCAGTTTGTTCTAGGGTGTTGGGAAGGATAATAAAATGTCGCATGGTCGAGTTCTTATTATCGTGAAACCTTGTGAATCACTCCCAGCATGGGTTTCTAAACAACCGTTCTTGCATGACGTGCCAGCTAAAATTTTTTAACCATGTGACAGAATCTACTGACGCCGGCGAGGCGATTATCATTATACTGTCGGACATGGCGGAGGCTTCAGATCGTGTACTTCATATGCTCCTTCTGCTCAAAAAAGCATCCTTTGCTGCACGTGATCCATTGCTCAGCTGGTTTTCTTTACATCCTACGGGCCGCCCACAAACAGTGAAAATAGGGAACAACAACTCAACGCCCAGACCGGTTACTATTGGAGTGATATAAGGAAGTGTTTTAGGGCCGTTGTTCCTTCTCGTATATACAAACGATATGTGTGAATTTATCAAGCATGGCAAACTATTCCTATTCGCTGGTGATATCAAACTTGTTTACAGTTCCATTCCTGGCAATCTCAATCCACGTTGAGAAAATATACGGAAGGAATTCATGTCATTAGAGACTTGGTGTCAAACTTGACTGATGAAATTTCCAGTTAATAAATCCATTATGGGTGCGTGTGGGTGCCACGTATCAGATAGTTCTGTAATGCTGGGCGGCCATAGCATATCAATCGCCAATTCAGCACTTGACCTAGGTTTACGCTACACAAACTCATTCAACTTCGCAGAAAATATCCTTCCTAGTTGCTAAAACTAGACAGATGATAGGTTGCATTAAACACTCATTCTTTCTACCTGCTGCACGACCACACTTTTAAAACTATGTATACGACCACAGTTTGGGTACTGCATGTTGATATATATCCACCTGCGCAAGTATGATGGGCCAACTATGGAAAGCCCCCAACCTACATTCACGAAAAGTTTATTGGGTTATCCAACTTCACTGAGTTACAGAGAACGCTGACAGAGGTTTGCACTCGATCCTCTTTGTTTACGGCGGCTCAAGCTCAGCCTTGCATTCATGTACAATATGGTATATGGCAATAAAATCGTCCTCAGTTTCGTGGCTCGCATGAAACACGGGTCAAAGTATAACCTCAGGGAAAAGAAATTCACTTTGATAGCTTTTGATACCCGGAAAAACTGCGTTCAAATTTTTTCCTAGTAAAATATTCTTACATTTGGAACGAATATCCGTGTGCAGTTAGAGCCAGCAAGAATGTACATCAATTCAAACGAATCTTAGGAACTTTCCTAACAATAACGAACGTCACGTCCATTTTCAAGCTCTATGTCTCTGAGGGCGTTATCTTTGAAAACGGACCTGATAACATCTGAAGGGAACCCCTCTGTTTTGCATGATGTTACATCACGCATCCCTCGAACTGATCAAGACCATCAACTTCAAGATAACTCTTGTTCTTTTAGACTTGAGAACGAACAAGGAAATATGGTTACAGCCAACACGTATGGGTGTCAGTACACACGTACCCGATAGTTATAACCTTAACATCCTAGTATACCCTTACTCCATACTTACTGATCGCTTGTGTGTGTTGTAAACCATCGCTCAAGAGCTGAACATGCTAGAGGTGTTCGAAAAAAATAAAACCAACCTGTTCGTTTGATGACTACTCGAAAACCTTGTGTCACAACCCCTCCTTCTACTCCCCCTGATGGAGCACCCGGCAACCTCTCGGTATTGTCGAACGTTCTCTGCATTTTATATACCGGCCGTACAGAGATAATCGACATCTAAATTCGGCAGTAATCATATAGTGGGGGAGGGTGGTAATCGATCTCCTTTCGCGTTATTTGATAACGGATATTCGCATGTGGTATATATTCCGTCAAGTTACAATGCTATTACCGTCACATAAAAGGTTACGTCAGAATATCACATCCCATGGTTCGTCACAGCTCACATAGTCAGGTTTACGTTCTCGCGTTCATCGCGCGATTTCGCTTTTCATTCTTCGTTCCACTGATGTATCCCACGCGAGAAAACATCCCACCCTATCCGGACACTCGAAATCATACAATGGTTGAGCGTATCGCGAGATCCTCAAAATTCCTTGGAATTTGAGCAATTAATGAAGTCCGGTCTAGAGGTCCGTCTGTTCCCCCCGCAAAAGTATATGCGTTCCCATCCCCCATCATTACAAAATTTTCTGCACACCTTTCTGGGACTAGTTACTTGGAATAATGATGGGATTCTTTGACAGTACATCCCATCCATCCTCCAAGCATCTCTTTTGTGGTAGGACCTTGAGCATTAGACCAGTGTGGAGTCCCAGTTGATGAAACAACTCAACTATTTCACCGATTTTTTAGATTCTAGGTATTACCGTCTCAGAAGTGTGTATCTCAAATTTTCTTCCTGAAGTTGAATTTTTCTCTCATATGATGTCTGCTTTGTCGCTCTATTCACATTACTGACTAGCACAACTTACAACTTTGATGGCCAAATGTGTACATGGCTTTGAAATCCGTACAGTAATCATGTTCTCCTCAGCGTGCTTCTCAAGGATGCGTCAAGAAATATATCACTATTATTAGTAGTGGTATCGGCCTAGATGATATGCGATTTCTAGGCCAGAGCACCGCTGGCATGGCGTGCACGGCAGTCCCATCACTACGCCAAAATATGGACTGGGTGGAATTATGTGGCGGGCATTAAAAGAAAATACTAGGTTTTTCAAGGGACGACCCACGCGTTATTCGTCATGCCAATCGTTGAACAGGTTGACCTCTTGAGGTGACGCTGGCAGCTTGCACAGAACAAACCTTTCGGGAAAATGGGGGCTTGTATGCACTCTTGGTGGTACCACTGACAGAAATGCCCGCGGCATGTTTGTGTTCATGCTTGAGCTTCGGATGAAGATATATGTCTCACTCACCGCAAATGACTGCAAACAATTTTTCACAGTTGATACACCGATTGGAGGCCTGCGGCCTCATTTGGAGTGATCCGGACCTGGCT
Source organism: Paragonimus westermani (assembly GCA_008508345.1). Taxonomy (NCBI): domain Eukaryota; kingdom Metazoa; phylum Platyhelminthes; class Trematoda; order Plagiorchiida; family Troglotrematidae; genus Paragonimus; species Paragonimus westermani. The sequence goes on from QNGE01007840.1 coordinate 8,298, forward strand.
AGGGTTCACCGAGAATTGTCCCGAGTTGGTTCAGCTGCCTTGGTGGTGGTAGGTAGCAAGGGAGAGCCTTCGCCGGAGGATTTTAATGGGCTCGGTGTCGATATGTCCAGTTGATCGGTTAGTGTCGACGAGAGATCAGCTGCGTTGTATGTTTGGTTGATGGTTGCAAATGTGTTCGGGAGTTGCAGATTTTTTCCAGGTCTATGATGAATGCCGACGTCTCTTCACATAAGGTGGCAGTAGAATACTCTGGCATGTAGAGGGAAATTTGGCATATCTAGTAAAAATTGGTCGAAGGTTTCGCAGGAGAGATTTCAGGATGTCAGCAGTCCGAGTTCGCTGAACGCCGACAGTCCTGACCGGAGGTTCAACAAAAACCACGAATTTCTCTCGCCACGGTAGCTTGATTGTTGTTCCTGATGTGCCAGAAAACACTGTTGAATTTTTCAGCAGCTTCCCAAGGGCGAATGCGACCGTCAGATTCGTGCCGTTTGATGTAGTCTCCACCAAGTTGTTGACACAGGTTGCGAACGTCGAAGATGTTGCGGAATGGCTGTTACACCACTTTCCGACAGGTGGGATCGGTCGCTGCTGCAGCTGCTGGATTCGATGTAGCAAAGGTGAGGACACCACAGCACTCCTGGTGCACATAGTCCTATAAAAGTGTTGTAGGGTGATGGGATCCGGGTGTCACTGAAATGAGTAACCTGAAGACAATGGGGCTTACACGTTTGTTTACGTTCCTCAGAACGTGCACGTGACACGATAGTTGCTGTGCTAGTAACAGTTCTTTGGTTCTTCCCGCTTGAATGGTGGCGCCGTCATCTGTGGTCATCATCCTTATGTCTACATATCAGATGAAATTACGAAGGACATGGGCGGTGGCCCTGGCCGCCTCCTATGCCGGCCATCCGGAGCAGAGCAGCAGTCCCATCTCGCATGCCTCTATCACAGGAACAAAGAGGAAGCACGTGTCTAAACAGCTCTAACATGTGGCGTCTATCGCCGTCCCATCGGGAGAGCGCAGATACACAGTTCGCTGCTCTCAAGCCATAGCAAAGAATTAGGGGACGCGATTTTCATCGTTCAGAACACAACAGGCATGCCCTGACTCGCGGTCTTTTGGAGAGTCCTAGTAGGCGTGAAGGAGAGCCCCTTTGACCTATGCGTTTGGCATATAAATACATATATCCATGGTGGTGGTGTCTTCGTCGAAAACACTGCGTGTATACTTACACAGATTGAATGAGCTTGCACCCTGCATTAGCCAAGACAGCATCTCCTCGACCTCTTCTTCATTCAGACGTTGGTGACAGCGCTCCACCTGAGTAGCACCGACGTCTACTTGACGGCTTTGTACAGAGTCTACCCTTGTCAACCGGGAAATCCCTAAGCGCTTCGAATACCGGTGAGAAAACGAGTGACATTTCGCTTGTCTCTCCGAATTTGCCAAGATATAGCGACCGGCGTGCAGTGGCTGACTGTGATTAGTGCATATGTAAGTCTTCCGGCTTATCTCTCCCTCGATGAAGGCCATGGTGCGTATGCGGCACCACGTTTCGGTGGCCTGCCCGAGTAGACGAAAATCGAGGCGGAACATGACAAACAGCCCAAATAGCTCTGGATTTGTACCGGACCTAATATATTGCTGGAAGCCACTGGTCACATCTACAGTGAAGACAAGCTGTACGAGCTTCGAGAAAAAGCGCCTTGTGGAGAGTCACCCGTGAAATCAGTGCACTTTGGTTATCAAGTTTTCCAACAATGAAGCCAGTTTTCACTTACTACCTTACTGTTCCGGTTTATGCTTCAGATCCATTGCGGTGTTTCGTCCTAAATTTCGTTGACTGATTCGAATATATCGTAGCACGACTTGTACGGTATAATGATATCAAGCCATGTTGGTGATGAGACGTTCAGTTCCAGGGTTGTTGGTCTACCGATCTGGACGATATGGGCGCCATTTCTTATGAATATAGTACAAATCTTTCGCGGTCTTTTTTCATGTACACATACGGCACAATGCACTTCTCTATATCGTTTGGCACACAGGACCAACACGTATGCATCGTCAACTCTATAATGTAAACCGATGTAAACTGTTCACTTTACATATGTATGCATTTATCAACAGCATGTACGTGATTAACTTCTGTGCATAAGGTTAACACTTATATGGATCGTATAACAGGTGCGCCAATATTGTATGTATAACGTATCTGTGCCGGACTGAAAACTGACCGAAACTAATTAATCAGTATTCGGCGAGTACGAGATTATCGTGGAATTTCCCAGGTGTAAACTTGTTCTGACCGTAACGTGTGTTCACCACGTGTGCAATCGTAGCGCTTGAAAGACCTTCAAAGAACACGCAAACCACGCTCATGTAATTTCGTGCAGCCTGTGACGTTGTAGACCACCGAATATACTCAGCAGCCCCGTGGGACTCTCCAGGTAGCACGGTCATAATTAGGGATTCTGAAGAAGTCCGCTAATAGGAGTCTGTCCATAGGAACTCACCTCTGTATACTTCATGAGTTAAGTATACATACCTGAAATCTGCTTATGCTGATACGACTGGTAATTATAAGAGCGAAACACATTATGTCTGTGAAAGAAAGGCATATTTCGATGGAGAGTTATTGAAAATGTGCAAACCATCATAGGTGATCGTGTATCCCCTCAGTTGTGACGTTGTGCGCACATTACCGTCTGGTTCATTAGATCCATCGTTGGCTGTTCTAAATACTGGGTGCATGGGATGTTCGCATTGGCGTCGCATCATACAATCTGAGGGAATTGCGATGAATGAGAAAATTTGAGTACAAAACCACTAACACAACAGGCGAGAGATATTAAACAACTGTGGGGTAGTGTTTCCGGAAGTGAGCGACTTACTAATGACAGCCTCGGTGATTGCAGCATTAGCCAAGGTAAACCTATTGTTGACACCACGCTAGCTGAAATTGTGCTACGTTATAGCTGATCACTGTGCTAACGATGTCACGAGTATGGTCACTTATGCGCGTGCCACCAATTGCAGCCAGATAGTTCATCTATAGGTTTAAGTGGGTACGGATTGCAGACGAAAATTTCAAAGGGCAGTGGATAATCTCATGTTTGACGTTCAAAAGACGAAGTCCCTAAGAATTTCTAAGGAGTAGCAAGCTGGGAAACTCTTGGCCAGGAGTGTACGAAAGTCAGGATGGTGTTATCCTCAAACGCTTTGGTTGTACCTCTGCCTCAATCACCGTCGTGTGTCGCAGTATATCAGAGAAATTAACACCTGTAACATGTACCTTCCATGGTACCTTACAAGAAAACAGGCGCAGCTTGCTAGGCTTCAACCGTATGGATAAAGGAATCATTTTTACAGTGTGTCGAATTAAATGCGACCGCTTCTGAGACATTTAGACGGCCGTAATCTAGTTGGTTAGCCCATTACCTAAATGCCTGTTGCAGGATGGGAAGGCTGGACGCAGCAGTGGTGGAGAATAGCGAATCTTCGGTCCACTTGGACTTTTATCACTGTCCAGGGGGGAGTATTTTATGAAAAACTGTGCAATCTTAGAAACATTGGGGTAAGTGCAAAGGGAACGGTTAGCCAACAGTAGCATAAATTTTACGTTCCCCACCGCGCTCCATACATATAGAGGTACAAGAGAACGGTTACTCCAAGATTTCTTCCAGCATGCAAACATACCTCTATAACAAAACAAAGTCCTCACCAGACAGTACAACTGTATTACCAGTTGATCGATACATTTGATCGTTACGAACCCCCCGGTTCTCACTTGTTGAAGGAAAAGAGCTGGGCTGCCGTCCACTAGGTCCGGCTGATTTGCTCGAAAAGATTTTGTCACCCAAGTTCTGTGGACGGCTTCAACAGAGTTGTCAATAAACTCGTCTAGTTGACACACCAGGGAAGGGATGAAAGAAGCTTAGCACTGAGATTAAGGAGTGTGCACTTTAAGAACCAAGTTGCAATTGATTAAACGTCTACACACGCCATGCATGTTCGATGGGATGATATGCAACAGGACCGTAAAGACGTAAGTGTAACCCTTTACACGGGATAATTCAAGCGGCAGTCCACGTGGATGTTAACTCCAGGAGCTTACATTTCAAAACTGATAAACAAGTAGAGGGTAACCAACGATTGAGAGTGGACGTATATATTCCTGCCACTTATTACGCAAACAACGTATAAGGCATCGTGAATAAATGCGCATTACCCGACAGCCCGGAGGTACAACCTGCATTACAATGATTAATGTACTCACGTCACTCCACAGTACGACTAATCACAATACTGAGACTGTAACCGTTTTCAACCTTGGTATTTGCCTTGTGCCGAGGACGCGCAGCCTTTCGACGATATACTGTAAAACCTGAGGGGCAGGCGGGGAGGACTCGTGCGTTAGCTTTATTAGCGCCTGTGAGATGCAAACGGTTGCGGCACGCGAAAATCAAATGAGTTACGTGCGCAAGAAGATCGGTCAACTCTTAACAAGGGCCATCAAGTCTTGTTGTCTTAACTGAAGTGAGATGGAGGCAGCCGACATTCCATTTTTGGCAAGCTCAAATTTACTAACTTATGGTACAATTAAGCAACGTGCGTATGCGATAAAAGCGCTTTTTGAAAGAAAAGAACCCATATGAAGTTTCATCGCCAGTTATGCCATCATACAAAATCCTCCCTTCGCCGTCGGTGAGTGAGTCAGAAGGAACATTGGAAAGTCGCTGAGGAAACGGCGGAGTGCTCCAGGATGGTAATATAAACCTACAAACCAACTGTTCAGAGCTTTCATGAAATAACGTCTGTTAGAAGGCGCACACCAAATTAATTTACCAATTCTTTACACGGGCGTAAACGTAATACCACAAAGCGGTGGGTAGCCGAAATTAGCGTATGCCCGGTCTAATAAAAGAGCTTATCAACGAAGCCAACTTCTGAGAGAATAGTGTGGTTTCTGAAGCGATTAGAAATAAAGCGGACCGCCAAGTATGTTGTATTTTCTATTGTGCTTCATGCAGAAAATGAGTGAATAAACTCCATGCCATCACTACAACTGGCCCCGATTTAGTCAGCCGAAGAATGCAAACCTAGACCGGTCAGTTAGCTGTAAAGCTCCTTTTCATTGCCAGGTTGACCGTGCCTCTAGATATCTACACAAGGAGAACATACCTTAATGTGCAGCGATGGCGTGAGTCTGCGCATCCTGGTTACCACTGTGATGTGGATTTTCCGGCATTGGGAGCACAAATGTGAATGTTAGTGGAATACTTGTAACTTCCTTGGGGATTGACTTTCAAGGCCATTTCGAAGGTAAGACGGCTATTTTGGGGTAAATCGTGGTCCTAAGGATTCTTCGAAAACCCAGAACATCGAAATCTCCGGCGAAATGATTACAGTACGTTATTGGAAGGTTGGCATTTCCAATGCTAAAATCAGAAAACACATCATCAGCACAGCCAGCTTGTTTCCTCACTTTCCTACTTGCTTATTGCAAATTTGTAGGTGAGGTTCTGGAAATGCTCGATTTTGCGGCTTACTGCAGGTGTCGCTGAAACGGAACTCTACGACCATACCGTGTTGGCGTTCTCTTTCAACAGGAATATAGTGTATTCCACGGTTAAAAATATATCGCTCTGTTTTCAGCTTCATCATCTACACGAATTATATATTTTTCCCACTCTGCAAGATTTCAGGTGCAACATAATAGCAGAAGTTACGAAGTCTTGAAGGAGTGCATTAATCGTCATCGCCGATTAATACCGAACTTAACCCTTACCAAATTTAGATTTGGAAACTGTGCACTGGTTTACTCAAATGTGCACCCTTCACATCACACCTTTTCCCCCCGCATGATCCCAGAAAAAATGGATTGCTCAAGCCTGTTAATCCCTAACAACGTTTGACGGTTATTGCAGTTGTGCATTCACCTGTGATATATGTGTGAAGTCATTTGTACTTCCACCGTCTTATCAAGAACAGCACGAAAGGGGAAGTTCGAAGAACTATTTTTTTCGATGTACTCCCAGTTTCTAAATTCTATAAAAGTTGGTGAATATTTCTGAACTCTGTAATCCCTCTGGTGATGAATCCGTTTGCACTCGCACATTGTTAGCCATAGCTTGCTGGTAAAAGGCGTCACGGATAGTGGTGAATCATGTGACTTTTGATAAATGTTTCCTTTAGCTGCAGTCACACTTGACAGCTACCATTATGGCTGCCATTGTTCAAACATGCGAGCAACAAACTCTTAGACCGCCCATTACCAAACCCACGTGACTGAATCACAGCGCCGTTCATGCTCAAGATAAATGCAGCAGCACTCGATCGAGATTGTTATCAAAAAATGTGTACTTCGTTAAAATCAAACTGTTATGTAAAATTCACTTTGGGTACGGTGATGGCAATCAGCTCCGCCTCCTTCTTCTACTGCAGCCAAACCGTGTAGCACAGGTGTGGAATTTCGAAATTTCTCCCTAATATATCCAACGACGACTATCTTCGCAGGACCTACCTGTTCGTTCCATTAACTTCTGTCTTGAAACATGAACCCGGAGTACACAGTGGTGAATGTTTGTCTCAATAGCTGAGAATAACGCGCAGGTTGTCTATCGATCCGACGTATTCGTGGCCATGGTAGGCGCAGCGTCTGGAAAACCGTTTTGGTGATACGTAGATGACATGTATATCGCAGTAATTTCGGACACTAATATGTGCACAGTACTCGAAACATTAAATCGCGCCCATCAGTCAGCCAACTTCATATTTGAGGAGGAGAATGAAAACTAGATCTCTTCCAGATGTTCGTTCACATCGACGAATAGACGAAAATATTCAGTGTAGGGTACATCACAAGAGTATATGGACAAGTCACAGTTTTTCACCCCCCAAAACAGAAGAGGAATATGGTGGGTTGTCTGACTAATAAGGCATACAAAATTTGTTCCCAGGATACGTCAGAGAATAAACTCAAAGTCTCACAAAGCGTACCTCAGGATAACAGATATTCGGAACGACTTATCGCCAGAAACATGACCAGAATATTACCTGAACCCGGAGTGCATGACCTAAGAAAGAAAGCCGTGTCTACTGAAATGCCGCGATGGTGCCGCAGACTGACTTACAAATAGGCTCAACCAAGCAGTCAACAAGACCTACGCTATTGCTGAACTTCGCATTCAATTCTCCGCATCCCCAGATATCAGATCTTGTAACAAAGATAGACTGACCGTTCAGACCTCATCTATGTGTGTCTACTCATTCACTTGTTCCTGTCGAGCAGGTTAGATTGGTCGAACGTCAGGACAACTATTGAAACGAATCAGAGAACAGCATCCACGGTGGCTGGAACACGGGGAATCGCGACCGGCCAACAGTGCTTCCCTCGCTCGTCTGATTGAAAGCGGGCACCAGATGAAAACTGACGAAGCCTTCAAAGTGGTATATCGCGTGCCAGGCAACGTATCAAAAGCTGTCCGAATTAGAACACTTCGTACTGCCGAGGCTAAGGGAATCAGGCTGATTGACCTGATATTACGTCACTAAAATAGGTTTGTTCAGACGCTGCACCTACCATGACCACAAATACATCGGATCTATAGGCAACCTGCGTGGTGAAAACCAGTGGACAAACGTTACGTGACCGACCCATCATGTCAGCGCCAGTTGACCGGCCAGTCACCTAGTTTCTCTGAAATAAATTGGATCGATACATCGATCTACCTCTACTAACACCCTGTATGAATGTATCGGCCTGAAGATAAAATATCAAAGAAATATGTTTGCTTACATCTCCTCAATTTCACAGAGAACTTTCGGTTCAATAGAAACTTCTTGGTCTAAGCGATCGGCACCGGAGCCGCGCAACGTGATATCAGCTTTAAAAGCAGCTGATTATCCACTGAATCAACCGCGTTCTAGAGACCTTGATATCGGGCTTCATCACTCTCCCTCCCCTCTAGTTTTTGCGTCGTCATCAAGAAAACGCAACGTGTCACCTCCTCATAAATTCATGTCGATATGTAGAAATGATATTGTTTGTGAATGTACCACCAATTGACTTCTGGTTATTTTTCCAAGACCTTCACTGCCAGCGAATTAAGTCACACAGGCCTGTAATTGCTTTATTCTTCTCGCAGCAGTCCTTGTAGGTGAAGACGACCACGGTTAGCCTTCAACCGTTTTCACAATTGTAAAAATGCACATCATACAAACGTATTATAAAGCGGTGCTGTACTTTTGGGCGAAAGTGTACCGTCCATCACTCCCCGAGGACGCTCCAAGTAATATGGTTGATCAGTCGAGGCTCGCTCATTGTATATGAGCGAATATTAAACTTTTGGAGCGCTACAACCCAAAAGTGAATTCATGTCCCAATTCTGAAGTTGTTACTTTGTTTTGCAGTTAGTAGTTCATTCCCGCTGATTCCAACAGTGATTTGTGACCAGTCCGTTTCGTGTGACCAGTCAAGAAGTCACCGCTCGGCTCAGTCAACATTTCATCTAAGTCCACTCGGCCCTGCCGCCTTGACGGCCCGAAGTTTAACCGAGCAGTGCACCATATCCTCTTTCTTCGCCTCGATATCCTCATTCATTGTGTTCAGTTTCTTTAAGTCGTTCACACAATGCAAATATCCTTCCAAGCCTAAGTGTGAACCTGCCGAAGCAAACCAAGTAGAAAACTCCCTTTTTGGTCATGTCCGCGCAGCGACGCCCTGCCTAATCTCCCTGTGTCCAAGCGGCACTGGCACGTCTGGTTCAGAGTGTACGTGGTTATAATTCTATATGGGTTCGTAATAAACCCATTTGTGTGCTAGGGGCAGAGTTCACTTCGGATATTCAAGCAAAAGACTTGCGGAGGCCAGAATTGCCAAACAAAGTACGAACGCCTGGCCTCAACGACTGTGGACAAATTATGAGCATTATCTGAGCTGCGCAAATTGTCATTGTAAACCATGACCTCAATGTTCAGTCGTGAGCTTAGAATGAAACGGATATATCCGAATTTGTGGCCAGATTAACACCTTGAGATAGCTTCACAAACCACAATGCGAAATTTGTAGAATATTTCAATGTACCCTGCCAAACGAACGCGGGAATTGAACAGCGGAACTGGGAACCATGGATTCTCCTTAAAATTACACCCGCGTTGAGATGTGGACAAGCTGCGGTCAGACTGATGTTCTCTGGCTCCGTAAAAAGCAATTGATTCAGACGTCTGTTGTGTTGGCACGCGCGGGCTTATGTCGTGGACCGGAATCTCGGCTGATGAACGCTAAGCGCACGTGGCGTAACAATCTATGAGTTTGATAATGAGGATTGTGCTATGTTGAATGCTTTTTCCACACACTTGCGCTTTTCTCGTCGCACAAGGTGATAATAGAGCCGACCGTTAAGTCAATGTTCCCGGATTGCAGTCTGCTGGCAGATACCAAGCGTTTAAGCCCCGACGTATGGGTGCAGTTGAAACGAGCTTTATCATATCGCTTGTAGTGGATGTGTTGTAACACCGTTTCTCACAAGGCCATTTTTATCTAAGGAGTTGTTTTGATCCTTCACAACAACGGTACACCACTCCATCTGCAGTGTAGACCGCTAAATTGTTACAGCAATCCCGAGAAAGGCAAGATATGCATACCCGTTCGGGTAGGACAATTCCTTCCACAAACCCTATAACGTATGTTGAGTTCTCCGGTGAGCACCCTACAGACATCGTTTGTACATCATTTGCATTCACGTGGATACCACTGAAGCGTTTGGGATCACTTATATTTCTCACTCAAAACACTGAGTGTCCAGCCAATTGTACGAACAGGTCCGCTTGGTTTATCTCTAACCAGTCAGCTCAGGTGCGAGAAGGAAAATATGGCTTACCTGACCTCTTTAAGGCCAGCACAATTAAAATGCTGCCATCATAGTCACGTTTGGCATTGTATACCACTATGCAGCGCCCCGCGGCGTCTAAGGTGACCGTATGCAATACGGATTTGCTGTTCACCGACACTTGTGGTTTCGGTACTAATATCCGCAGTAGATATGAAGGGAGCATAAGAACACAATGATACTGTGATAACGCTGTTATGACAATAACTTAAACCATGGTTAGAACGGGTGAAAATAGTTAGTAACGACTACAGTAATTGTATGGGACAGTGCTAAAGGAAGCAGTAAAGAAGTAAAACGTTTGCGATGACACCACATTAGACCGCACAAAATTTCTAAGCGCCCCTGCGGCAAAGGCTGATAACGAACCTATAAGCGTGATGGTGCACGGCCGACCATACACCAATCTAATGTCAATCAGAAATACTTTCTAAACGCAATACGGTTCAGAACCGCAATCGTGTGCGTACACCAAGAATTTGGCATTTCCTTGAAATGAAAATAAACGGTCTGCTCAGTTAGTTCCATTGAAAGTCTACACGACCTTAACGGAAGAATGAAACCCCACCAGGTGCTTCTAAAAAAAGCTCAAGCGTCTTCTCTTGACGAAACCGACACTCAGACCACGGTTATATATATCCGCCTTTTTTATTGCAAAGTAATACTTTGCAACTAATAATCACTGCAAACTCGATCATGAATTTGCGCACGAGTTTCATACGGAGGCTGCAAAGTATAATGTTTAACACAAGTCGCTCTCCCCAACTTGTTCGATTTCAATGTCCCAGGCCAGTAAAATAAAAGTCTAAACTATCTTGCCTTTTAAGGCACGATTCAGAAAGCGGACGAGTTAACCGTACCACGTAAACCGTACACTTTTCTTGTCTTTCCCACCTCTCGCGCTGACTATGTCGTCTCTGTACGCTCTATTTGTCACGGCCGATACTGATAAACGGAGTCTACGCGCCGATTCTTTGTATTTTCATTGTCGATCTGTCATCGATAGCAAACACTGACTGGGTATTATTTTGTTGGATCAGCTCAGACAAATGCCACCTACGAGTCTCGAATTGAAATTGTTAACATTTACCCGCTTGAACTTCGTAGACTCTGCGGTGATTCAATACTCACACACTTCTTTAAGGTAAGTTTCGTAGAGCAGTTCTCCATCGTAGCGAATGACGACGGCGGGCGAGAACATGGGGGAAAGCTCTTCAAAATTCGTCCTCGAACTTCCTTAGACAGCGGTTTTTTTCTTACAGAGTTACTAACTGTTAGAACAGCCTTCTGTCCAAGGTTGTCAGCAGCGTTTCTAGGGATTGTTTTGAAGCTTTGCTTGACACTCATTTATCTAAAACTTCATTATGACAGTATTCTTACTTCGTTCATGGTATTCCCTATAATCTTTGAGAGCGGTGCTACACTCTGTTCTCAATGATCGCCATAAAGATCAACAGACACCCGCTGACACTGAGTAAGGAAAACTGAATTGATCCGCGACTTTGAACCTCTACCTCGAACCAGTTTATCAATCGCTGAATACTACATTCACAGTGCCACTAAGTGCATGTCACCACAATAGTTAAAATGCGTGTTTACTCTATTCGTGTAGTGCATTCAAACTCATTTCAACTGGGGAAAAGTGATGGGCCCCAAAACCTGGTCCACTAATAGAAACGGGGCATAAAGACCTGGTGGACCAATAGAAACGTGGCAGTCTTTCGGTGCCGAAGTACACATGCAATCATATTGGAAGTCAAAGGTGATTTTGACGAATTTATTTAGACACTACGGTTTCCACTGCCCCCAATACTCACTTGACAACACCGGTGGGCAATTTTGTCACATAATTGTCGTCCAATTCACAACCGTTTGGCGTGGTCATGTGAATAATTGCTCTTGATTTTTTCTTGTTTGACAACCATGATGGTATAAAATGTCATGTAATTGGCCCGATGATGAATAACCGAAGACAGACTGTTCGCCAAAATCACCTTCGATTTTTAATGAACTTATGANATGAGTCTATTCGAATCGTTCAAACAATCATATCGGGTGACGTACCTGACAGCAGCGTGACGTGGTGCATCGTATATGTCGACGCTAAACTGGCGTCCTACCCTACCGCTGTGGAGTTTTCGGCAGCAGCTGCTCACCACTGAGGATTTTGTGTAATATGCAGGCTAGTCGACTCCACTTTGAACGCCCGTGACTTCGCGGATCAACATTCGGGAAACGTGGACGCACCAGGGACAGCGTTCATCCGAAGTAGGGTTCAAACGGCAGATCTGAAAAGAGAAACAATACGAACAAACATGAGCCGAA
>QNGE01007841.1:4919-20512 GCA_008508345.1 Paragonimus westermani
TGTGATACTCAGAATTAGGGATTTCGAATAACCCTAGAAATCGTACTTGAATTGAAACCTCTCACGCAAGTAATAAACAGAAGACCTAGTAATGGCAGCAGCACGCAATTGTTATTCATAAATTAGAACGCCTACTTTATCGGTGTACAACAGTATGAGAGAAGTCACAGCCTGTCGTTGGCTGATCTCGTTAGCACATGCAACACCATCAACTGTATGTTAATTGGTGGAATACAGAACAGATGAATTGACGAATAACGGGAGGCACAACACTGAAACCGTTCGTCCAATCTTGATGTTGTATCTTTACGCGACATTTGGAATGGCCGTTTGTCAGATCTTCTGTTGTGTCGGGGTTTGGATATTCCGTGAATCGAGATTTCCACCACACATACCCAGTAGGCACTCATCGCCTCTTGGATGGCGACCCGAACGCCCTCCCGTTAGATTTACTAGGAAGCGGTGCGAGTGCAAGCGTTGTATTTTGATTGCCCACACCTGATGTGTGGGTTCGTTTACCCTGACGGTCAGGATTGCCATGGCTTTCGGTGCTCGCATGGGAGCTCAAAAACCTGTTTATCACATATCCCCCAGATGCGAATTGCGGTATCGTCCCACTGCAATAGTGCCGCCTAGTAGTTGACTTTAAACGTATGTTGCATACCGCTAGGCAGCATCCGGGTTCAAATTTCTTTCAAGAAATCCCCCTTGAGGTGTGTTCGACTCGTGAGGCGATACCCGTAGCGTGGGAGCTGAGAAGGACTACGGTCGCCTAACTTGGTAGTGCAGAGCAGCTAGGCTATAAGTCAACCATCAGAGGGGGTCAGTTTGCTTAACAATTGCCTCTTCGAGCTGCTCGCATGGCTCATGGGAGTCGGGAAGCTGCAAACTGCCGGCTTCCTCCCTTATGGCATGGTGCGAAAAGGCAGCAATCGGAGGGTGGCACCCCGTTAGTTCCGTGGTTACTTTCACAACACAAAACTGGTCCTCAGCCTTGCATTCACGCCTCTCATACAAAGCGATTAGGACGGAAAATGCATAGACAGAAGCTTTCGGCAAAGTGAACACCTCTTCCCGCGTAATGCCGACATTAAAAGAAGTTGAGATCCAGGAACCGTCAGGATCCGGAAAAAAAAGAAAAAGAATAGAGGACATAAAAATCTTCACTTCCACGTGATAGTACTGAAGCAAAACTGAATGGGGCCTGGTGTTTAAAATTAAAAATGTGGACGTATAGCTGGAAGTTCTAGCTAGTCCGACGGTGAGTTACAAAACATTTTGATTTACCTCCTGCGTAACCCCGTGAACAAAAGCAAGGCTGCGAACATTTTCTTCAAGCTATGTCAGACGCCACATCTACCAAGGAAGGTTAGCAACAGTGTCCAATAATACAAAAAACGGACACAGCCACACAACATAGTTTGGTAGGGCCCGTAAACGAAAAAAATCCAGAATATCGCTCAGGCGGAATTTAAGTGCCACATACCAGAAGAGGCAGAATTACTGTTTATTCCCGAAAAAATCATTCACACGAAAGTCGCCGCACAGCACATCAAAAAGACGACAGTGGAAAGGAAAAAGCGCAAGTGTTCACCTGGCGACAAAGACCAAGCCCAGCCACCCCACTACCTTATTGGTCAACCAATTCAGGCTGTCTAGAGGAGCACACACGGCCAGCGTTTGCCAGGCTCACTCACGAGATCGACTACCGTAGTGGATGATACCAGTTTCCGTGACGGTTTACCGCCGACGCTTATCACTTTGCAAAAAATGAACTGAAGTAGGGCATTTGTCCCGACTTTATATTCAGCTCGATTCACATTTTCCCCCAAGTGCTGCGTTGACTGCCGTCAAATAGATGTTTCCCTGTTCCGGACATATTTTCTGGAGCTTCATCGTCTTCAAGGGGCCACCGCCCTCGCGCTGACAGGGAATGATTAAAACACATGGGTCTAGTTGAGTGGCCAAGTTTCCCTGAGGTTCAAAACAATGAATGCCTGCCATTATACAGCAAAGTGAATTGACTTACTGACCTAAATTTGTTTAGCCGACTTACACAAAGGACAATAAATCAGTGAACGAGCTGAAATGAGACCAGTCATAGTCGGGATGTATCACGCGATTGTTAGTAAATAATGAGATACGAGTTGAACGCTCTGGCCTTGTAAAGGATATACAAACACATAGCACTTCCCTTCGGTCAGCTTCAAATTAGGCGTGGATAAAACGACTGAGCGACTTCGGAACCCGTGATGAGTGACGGGGAATTAAGGGGTTTGCAGCTTGAGGGTAAAGTGACTCCCCAAGTTAATCGTCCAGTAAATAACTGACGTTTACTGACTTTCTTGTTGTCAACCACTTCGCATGTACCGTATACGAGGGTACGCTCTATGGGGGTGGGGAATGGAAAGCCTGTTTGCTGTTTGTTACGTGAAAGTTTCTTCGAGCCGACAAATGTTCCACGTGCCAGAGGTTTTGCTGACTTCGCATCGGTCTTTTGGTAAGTCTCCCTCCGGAACAGCTCGGTTGTTGAGCTGCCTTCAGCTTCGTACGTAGATCTCTTTTGAACATAAGTTCAGCAAACGTTTTTCCGGTAGCACTTTGGTGGCTGATGTGGTAAGTGAATAACGCTTGAATTACAGAATCCTCCAACATTTCCCCTTGTAACTGTAAGGCGTGTGTACGCTCCCTCAAAGAGCGATTCAAAGGTTCCACCACGCTATTACTTGGGGGATTGTGGGAAACAGCCCGCGAATGGTTTGTTCCATGCCGGCGTAAATATTTTCAGACTCAACCAACAAAATGAAATCCATTATCGGTGACAATTTCTTCAGGAATCCCGAAGCAAGCAGCAAGGTGTTCTGTACAATGAATTGCTGTACTTGGCGTGCTGTCTCCACAATGATGCGCCTCATGCCAATTACCGCAGTAGCAACTAGCGACCAGTATGTTACGTTCATTTCAAGGAGCTGTTGCAAAAGGTCTTGTAATATCGACAGCCAGCTTTTTCCACGAGCACAGAGGATAGTCCACTGGCTGTACAGGGGTAACTATAAGTTTGAATGATTTATCATCATGTTGACGAGAGGAGCAATCATTAACAGGAGTATCGGTTGACGAGAACATTTGTAGCCACCAGTACCGTTCACTAGCACAACGAAGGGTCTTCGCGATTTCATGATGTCATTTATGAGCATACAGCACAATATCACCCTTTGAATTGGATATTGGGACGAGCAGTGATCGGCGCATGATGCAGTCGTTTACCACAGAAAGCTTCTTGCTAGGGGGTAACCGTAGTTTAACTCGTCAGCAATATTTCTGACGCCCGGCCATCCGGCAGAAATGTGTTGTTTCAGTTGTTGGAGTTCACCGTCTACTTGTGCATACTGTTGCAGTAGCTCTTTGGTTAACGCAAAATTTCCGAACGAACGATGAAGGCCACGATTTCGAACATGCTCTCATCTCCCCTATAAGCTTGCATAGACGAAGATTAGCAGGAAAGTGCGTCAGCTACTTACCTTTCTGAATCTTTAATATTTAATTTCTAAGTCGTAATTCAATAGTCTGGTATACCATGGAGTGGTCCGTATTGGTCTATGGCGTTTAGTTGCTTGGCTGAGAAATATCGAAAATGCTGCGTGGTCGGTTCTAAGAGTGACGCGTCCACCGAAAATGTAAATATGCCCATTTTCAAAGGTTCAGAAACAGGCTAAAGCTGGTGTTGGTACGTTCGCCGTGCTTGACATTTAGGCTGCAAACGTTTCATCACTAAGCGAGGTGACATCACCAGTGCGTAAATGTTTCAGCGTATAGTTTTGAGCGTAGAGTTTGGTGAAGTTCGACGGATGCCTGCTATTATACAGCAAAGTGAGTTGACCTACTGACCTGAATTCTAGTTGGTCGCTTTCCGCTGTGTTTGACCTTTGACCCGACCCACCACTGGTTCATTTCAATGCGCTTGAACTTTGACTTAATCTCCTATTGTTCATTCCCTGGATTCCTTTAGCTGGGGTTTGATTGGCTGCTCCCTGTTGCTACCGAATTTTGACCTCGAATCGGATTGATTGTGAAATGACTGGGTGTGTCATCTCCTCACTTTGGTATTCCGTCCGATTGGTTAGCTGTTGTCCTGCTTGGAGTTTGGTCCGGTCAGTTCAAGTTGCTGCGTTCGGGCTTACTGGCATTTGGGCTTGATGACGTCTACATATCCCCAAATCCTTGGTTCGCATTGGCTCATGGATTTTGTCCAACTTGGTGTGTTTGTTTATTGACGCGGTTGGTGAGTACCAAGATTCGGGAAATTCTCTTGTATGTTCGGTATTTGCCTGAGTCAAGGTTCTTGCGGTATTCAATGTGAAGGCGTGTCCATTTTCATCTTAGTGGGCGGAGACCAGGTAAAACTGATAGCGCGTCTCGATGGCCAGTTCGCGTTCATGTATTTGTGTTGATACTTCCCGTCCGGTTTGGCCGACTTAGTGTTGTCCACAGCCACTGCATTGGATTCTATAAACGACGTTTCTTGTGTCGGCGGGTTTGAATTGCCCTTTCGGTTTTGCTAGTATCCTTTGTAATGCTGCTGTTGGTTTGTGCGTTCGCGTAATACCACAAGTTCCCAGAGGTCTTGCGGTCATTTCTGATGTTGCTCTGATGTATGACAGCGCAATTAGTTTTGTTGATGGCTCTGTAAAGTTAAACCCTCTGTTCTTTTGTAGTAGGCTTTCTGATGAGATTTCGCGGGTACCCGTTTTGATTAAATTCTCGGTATAAGTGATTGCTTTTCTCAGGAGCTATGCAATGTTGTTTGTTTCAGCTTGTTTGAACGGAGTTCGAAAGCAGTTCCTTTTATGGCAGACCGGACGGCTGCTATGCAAACTATGGAGTTGGTCCGTGTGTGCTTCTTTCCGGGAAACTGAGGTCTCCGGTGTTCCATCCGGTTAGATTAGTATATTTAGGAACGGTAGTCGATTGTTGAGTTCAATCTCCATCGTAAACTTGGAATAGCTGAAAACGTCGTTTAGCAGTGTGTGCGACTGAACATTCAAGAGTCACGTATGTATCGTCATCATCGCATCAAGAGTTTCGGGTTGATCGTTGTTAGCGCGATGTGCTCTAACCTCTGCATGACCGCCTCTGCGATGAATCCGGATATGGTCGAACCCACTGGAGTGTTTTTAAGTTGTTCGTGAATTCGGACATTGAATCTCAAGTAGGTCGACAAACATAGCTCCATGAGATTGCATATGCTTTGCGACTTCGATGGATCATTCGGTCGGGGATTTTCTTCCACCAGCCTTCGTAGTGTTTCTTTGACTATGGTGAGGTCACTGGACGTGAAGCGTTGTGACATTAGACCAAATCACTGTTTTGTCTTCTTCTATCCTGACGGGTTTTCGTTTGTTCCAAAATTTTACAGCACTGCTGATGGAATGTTCTGATCCGTCGATGAGATATCGTAGCAGTTTGAATAACTCGTTGGCCAAATTGTGGGACGGTGTGCCCGGTAGAGACACAACTGGAAGTAGTGGGATACGATTTATGTGTATTTTTGCTAGTCCTTAGAATTGAACAGTGTTTGCATCGATCGACTGCATTTTCCGGCGTTCCTGTTTGCTTATCTCATGCGAAGACTCTAGCTTCCTCACTGCGGTGTTGTTATTCTTGGACAGTTTTCGTGAGATGAGCTTTGAGTAGGCGGTAGGTGATATCGTCGAGCAGTTGTTTGAACTCACCACACAGTCTGCCTTGTCCATGTTGAACGCCAATTGTCCTTTAACGACTGGCAGAATGATGATGTCATCCTTCTTGAGTAAAACAAAGCATGTCAATATAGAAGACGCAAAAATGATTTTGCTTCATGCTGTGCATTGGGTGGGTGCCTTGGAGTTTGAGGATATCTAGATCCCGGTGACCCCATTCGATTAGCTCATTTTACATCTACGACCCTGCTATGTTACCTGTGTACCTACCTGCTTCGTTTACTTCAGTTCCAAGTGGTTGTTTACACTCACCAATATTACGTGGTGACTTCCACCGTGCAGTTCATTGATATATTTCGGTGACGTCCTGTCACGTGAAACCTACCGTTGGACACCCCACCGAAGTCACCTCGTCCACGAGCACGTAGCATGGGCGATTTAGCCTTCGTGCTATGTCGCTGACGTATCATGAGAAAGTAAGGGGTCCAAGACTGGGAAACCTCGTTGCCAGCCGCCACCCGATTGGAGTGTGTTTCCTTCGCCTGCATATGGGAGCCTCTATCACAAATATTTCCCAAAGAATGTTATGACCTCATGGGCTACATTTGAAACCCCCGGTTATATTACTAGCAGGATATGATCTGCCAAATCAAGCGATTTACTAAATACTATTTACCAAACTCGGCCTTACTCGTCTTTGTCTAAACCCGTGGTAGATTTGTCTAGAAGAGCCAACAGGTTCGTCAAGTAGGACCGTTGCTTCACGAAGCCGCGATGTTGGGCCATAAAAACACGCTTAACAACGATTTAACGATTCGCTTTGTCTCCTGTGACCAATGTATCTGGCATCTCAGATAGAGCAACCGAGGTTTCAGTCTGTAGATATTTACATTTGCCTATTTCATGCATATTTCAAAAACGGGATGCCGCACATGCCTTCTGCTCGCCCGTCGTACCATGCATTCCCCATTCATCCTACGTAAGTCCAGCAGTCAATCGTGCAAATGCTTTGAATTGGAGGTGATTGAAAAGGGTTTCTAATTTTACTTGTCTCGCCTTGCCAGCTCTCCCTCAAGCATCAGTCCACATACCTTCTGGACTCGATTGGAATTGTTTGGAACCCGTTGATATTCGTGGTACCGCTTATGCTTCGTGTTAACTGGAATCTTCGCGCGCACCAAGTTTGATGATTTCAGCATTACGCATCCCCATTTCACCACGACGGGATGCCGCGCCGTCTGACCTAACGGAGTTGAGTAAAGTCATTTGCTAGATCCCTGATATTTTCTCTGACTTAACTCCAGCTTCCTTACAATTTTAACTTGGTCTCGCACACGCCAGGCATCTTAAGTGTTGGACCCGCTTTCCAAGCATGCTCCTGGACACTCATCCCTGTGTATCCGGCGCCATTTATCGGTAGGTGTTGAGCACCTTACTTCCAAGATTAGTTGTATCAGCCCATGTTTGTTTTCGCCAACGAAGGTCGCAGCCACGAGGCCACTCGAGTTGACTTGTGCTCTCACTGGTTACTAAATGCGTCACAGCAGGTGTCTGAACGGAACTCCATCTTGTGCTCTCTCCCTTGTGTTGCACCAGCGTCTCGATCTCAAGAAGTCTGAGGTAGGTTTATTCAATATGGCCGCCTGGGGGTGCTTCTCTGACCAGTATGTCTCAGGTGCGCTGAAATTGTCTAGGAGGACGGATTTATAAACTTGGTTTGCTTTACTGATAAGTAGTGTGGCTGATTTATGATTTTTTAGATGAGACCCAACTGTGAAAAGTCAGGGCTCCGGCTGGATTCGAACCAGCGACAGACACAGCATGCCTCAACGCGGCAAGCGCTCTACCAGCTGAGCTACGAAGCCACACCGAGAGCTCGGAAATTTCACATTTGTACTCTGTTACCCACCCGTCCCACTGTCTCATATGGAATCCACCAAACGATTCAGGGGATCGACTGCCCCGGCAGGATTTCTCAGACAGTTCACGCTGGAATCCACCAACGCCACTGCTGAGCTGTTTTGTCCTTGAAGAGTGCGACCAACCGCCTATTCTCCGCATCAGGCTTCATGGGACCTCTAGATGTGCTCGCCAAAAGCACCGTTTTTCCTCGTACTCTGCGCGAACAAATCGTGACCCGCACATCTGGTTTTACAAGTTACCCGTCTGCTCTTTGTTTGCACCGCTAAGCCGTAATAAAAGCCAGTCACACAAATCTTCAAACACTACCTGTTCGTACAGTGGAGACTGTCAGCGTTCACCTCTGATCCTAACCAGGTCTCCGTGCCAGCGAATACATCTACTCCCCTCAAATACTCCGTGTTCCCTCCACTTACGTCTGACACCACGGGTATTCGCGCAAGTCACGCCAATTCCTCTCCTGCATATTGTTAGCTACACGGTGACACTACATGAAGAGGCAACAACCTCGTACTTAACATCCGAGCACCCGCCCCCATTTTATGAAATAGGTGCTTCCTTTTCCCTACGAAGTTGACACAGTAGACGTTGGGGGTACTTTCCCTTACAGTGTAAATGCTTCCTTGAGGACATCACTATATCAGCGCGGCACTTACTGACTGACAGTTCCATAACCCGTCATAGCTGTCTTCTGTCCAAATGGTTTGCCTGCGGTCTTTCAATTTGCACACTATGTGAGCCACGGGCAACTAACGACTTTCTGCTGACGATCATACGAGGAGAAATATTATTCGTGTGCGCTACTAGAGTGGTTAACCCTTAAACTAACGTAAGGGTTTGTGGAAATTATGAGCGACAAGCGACCACAGGGCTGGACTTCCATGGGTTAGTGCGCACTTGCACTAAATCAAAAAATTTGGGTACATGTGTTAAAACCACACGCGAAATGAAAATATAAGTGATCAGAAGACATAACGGATGGTTTGCGAGAGTCCGAACAGGTCTAATGGAGCACCAAACGAAACCGATGCGTAGCACTAACTGTGAAAGCTACTGATCTGGCGGCTGAGCACGTGAAAAACCCGAGAATGCGTCTGGCATCACTGCCACAGATAAACCAACAAACATGCAGACAGACAAACTGAATCGTGTGCAGCAGGCCGACAACAAGCGAACGTCCCCACAACCTTATGTAGAATATGGACGAATGTTTCAGAGTGTACTTTGCACGAGGCAGAGCAATTGAATTTGGGTTGCCCCTATATCATCACAACGTCCTCTGGACCTGTTCAGTCCGCATCCTATGTCACGCGCGTCAGTTTCATCGCGGGGCGATCATGGAAGAACTGTTGTTGCGCTGACATTAGGATCATGGTGTGGTACAAGGAACAACAGAACGTTTGAAGAAGGGAATAGCTGTCATTTACCCAAGCTGTTATCTCATGAACGATCAAGCGGTAGTCAAAACCGTCGACCGAACGTGCTATGAAACGTTCAAATGGAGAACGGACGTCCAGAAAAGAAAGCAACCAGTTTCCAGAGCGTCTCGACCTGATGCTGAGCAACAGCTCCCACTGCGGTGTCCGACGCACCATCGGCTACATTTAGTCCAGGAGCCGAATTGTTGTGGTGTGACATGACCGTGGTGGCTAATAGATGCTTGCTTGCTCGAACGATTCGTCAATTGTTGCGGATAGCTGAACGTCCCCGTTGACACGGCCAAGAGGGAAACCAACTACTGGCTGTGCGAGCTTAGCGCATCGCCGAATAAGCCGTCCCTAATGAGTGAGCACTCCTTCAAATCGAAAGATGGCGGCAAGCGTCGTAGGACTGAGGAAGTCCCAAGTTGCTCTTGCCCTATCGACCAGTGGCCGAATTTCTTGGTGATCAATTTGACGTCCTAGGAACCTTACCAAGAGTCGGTCAAAAGCATAATTCCTCCAAACAGCGGTTCGGCTGAAAGTTTTCAAGCCCTCCAATTGCTATCGGAGGTGATTCTGCCGCTTCCCTCCAAAAGCATATGCCCAAACTCGGTGAGAGCCAACTTCGACTCGTACAGTGTCAATCCGCGGGCTTTGGCAAACGCTGACAGGTGAGCCGTAATTACATGGTGCCGCACAGAACCAGTGACTTTAGGAAGGGATGAAGACTAGGGGATAACAGTCAGAAATGTGTCCAACAGGAAATTAAACGAATCCGATTCAGGAGAGCCCTGATGCATAAGATTAACCAAAGCCCTATCCTTCGAAATTTCCGTAACAATAATCCTGCTCGTTTCATTGACGAGACTTCGTCGTATGACTGTTGTCAAACTTGTGGATCATTGCCACTTCTAAACACTCGAGCGAACATTTAAGCTAAGTGACGACTGAACACTTTGACGGCGATCCTCTTGGCTGCGAGAAGATTCGATGCAATCGACTGGTTCGAATCATGAGTCTCGGGTGGGATCATACACCGCTGTCCGTGGGAGGCGAGATTCCACACTCGTCAATTTTACATTTTCCGGCAATCCGAATAATGTGCACACAGTAAACCACATAAACAGAGTGAAGTCGATTTTACGACTGTTGCGTGAGCATGCAATAGATCAAACTCCAGGTGGAGGTGTGAGTGGACGACACAGATAAAGCGAACCGTTCCAGGCGAACTGCTTCCGAGGGCAACGTAATAGCCGGAACGGGCACGCACGTTATATACAGCTGACGGCTAAATGTTTCTCGGACGACACTCAAAACTTTATCACAGGATGCAAAGAGCTTGAAGGTGGACATTGTGCTTGATAACGTAAGATAGTTGTCCAAACCCTTTTTAGAACGCTGGAGGTTGTTCCCGGCTCTGGTTTCGCTCGGAGGTTTATTCCAAACAACTAAAACGTTTGTATGGACCTTTTCCCGGGATAGCAGAGTTCCCAAAGTGGGGCCATTATTCCTTAGACCATAAGGAGAACTGCGTTGTGAGTGAACGGCGAACGCTGTGGTGACGACGTCCAAAAGTATCGGTGTACACGGAAGTGTAGGTGTAATCTTCGCAACCAAGGTGGATCAACACCAAGTTCTTGACAACGTTGTCTATAATTAAATGGAAAAGAGTCTCCCAATAAGCTTTCGGTGAACGAAAGTTGAAGGTTTTCTAACACATGTCTATCGGCCTTGCGTAGATATTAGTGAATGAATGTGCACAAGTCAAGTGGAGCTCGAACACAACTTTTAGAGCGTCAGCCTCGCAGATGGTAGAATGAACGTCTTTTTGATACAGTCTATTGTCTTTCCAGTTTTTGCTACCTAAAAACATACTTGTTCGGAGAACTTGAAGGAGTTCGAGTACCGTATTCCTAGATCTCTGACGGAAGTGACGGTATCAACATTATAACCATCCGGTGAGAAAGAACCATTGGGTAATTTACAACCACAAGCGATTATGTCCAATTTGCTCCCTGAGAACCCCATCAATCATGTTTCGCACCACAACTGCAGAGTCGCTAGGCCCTGTCGCCTATTTTGCACACAGAAGGCGGTATAACAGGGCTGGCGGAAGGTGTAAGTGATTTTGATATCGTCAGCAGCAGGAAGGGCTTGCAACGTTTAATGACATCGCATACGTCATTTATATACACTATGGAAAGCAACTGTCCCAGAGCTCTTCCTTCAGTCACCCAAGTGATTACTCTCTAAGTTCGACTGTTTGTGTGCTACCCTGAAGTTATGACGTAAGCCAGCCATACAAAGGTTCTCGTACAACAATACATGTCATTTTCCTGAGGAGGCGCTTTTAAAGCACACGATTGGTAACTTTTTGCATGTCTGAGGATGTAATAATTGCTGCATTTCCTGCATCTGCGGACATCGATATATGGGGTAAGAATTCTAACTTACACGTCCCGCAACTGCGTTTACTAGAGAAACAGTGTTTTAAAAGATGTATAAGGTTTTGTGACCATAAGGACTCCACAATGTTTACCTCTATTATAATCTCAAATATTCTCGAGCTGGTTAATGTATGGCTGATAGAACGATAGTTACTAGCTTCCTTCCTTGTACTACTTTGTGGTGGGGCATAATGATTGGCTTTTCCGTTGAGCAGGGAAGTAACAGGGCGAACAAATTAAGTAAAAAATGATTATATCCTCACCGTCTTGCTTGGTAGTCGTTGGTGGCATACAATCAGGCACAGGGTAGAGCGGGGGCTCACGGTAGCTGGCTGTGAGTGAATACTTGGAACATCAATCAGAACATTACTCAGAACCTCATTTGTTTTTGACGGAGTATCAACATGTAATAGTGTGTTCTTCAATAAACGAACCAGAAAAATGTTAGTGAATGATTTCGCACATCGCAACAGAGCCATCAATAACCCTGTCCTCTTCGAGAGTGATAAATTTTGTAGCACGGTCCCTCATGGATTTCCTCTGTTTCATCAACTGCATTAGTTTCATGCATCTCTGCTCGCTACAGAGCGCAAGCTTCTTCCCTTTTATATGATGCAGTTGCTTCCGACGTTTCGTGCGTACAAACATACTGTTTATTTGCACCACCAGAGAGGTATCTGTTTTTCTTCTGTGCCTCAACTCAAGTAAGTTAGGTCTTTCAGTCCCTATATCAGTAATGATTTTACCCTGTATATACGAATCAACGCGTTCCAATTTCATGGAATCGGAATATGGATGCAGAAAGCCAGATGCTTGATAAATTTCTCTGCCGCCATGTTTGGATCTGGAGCAAGAAAGGGGGTACTCCAATTTAATGATCCTAGTAGGAAGGAGGTATTCCAGTGCATGCGTTCGATCAGACGGTAGAATACAACTGACGTTTTGGTGGGCATATTAATATCAAACGGAAATTTGGAGATAATGCAGTCACTCTCTGGAAATTGTTTTAGTACGGCTATTCCTGCAGACGAGATACCTGTGGTGAGTGTAAGATCCAATATGTGCCTACATCTGGTGAACGTTAGGACATGTTGGTTCAACCCACTTTGTTGAATACATGAAGGAGATTTGCTGTGTTTTGCTGGGGTCGCGAATAAAGCCAAGATATTGGGCATGTCAAATTCACCAACTATTAGCTTTTGATTGCAAGACATGTTTGATACAGGGTGCCTCATCCCTACAAGACCAGTCAAATCGCGACCGGTAGCATTAGGCGGTCTGTGAATGCATTCTATAAGGAGCTTGAGAGAGCCAGTAGAGGCCATTAACCATAACCAGTCTGCGATTTTACAGAGATCAGACACACTAAGTCTCACTGTGAAAAATTTCTATTTTATGTGAATGATGCATCCATCACCTCGTCCTGTGAGACGATCCCTACGAAACATGTACTATCCCATGATGTTAATCCGCTTGGTTGGAGGACCGTGGGAGGACGCCGCGTCACATTCACAAGAATGATATGGGGAATACATAAAAATGTACCATTTGAAAATATGAATTTCACTTACCGATGATTTTACAGTCATAGATAACAAATTAATATATTTTTCTGTCAGACACGATATGAACTGCTAAAGAACTTCATGATAGATGGAGAAGCAGGTTACAAAATATTATACGGAAAGGCCTGGTCTGTGGGATATACCAACTTTCTGCTCATATTCCAGTGGGTGTCGTGAAGGTGTCACATCACGTCAGAAGGTGCTGGAAGAGTGTCATTATGATAGGATGACTGAGTGGATATGGGAAGGAGGGTCAGTTGGTGGAGGATGAACTATCAAGGGGTACACTAAAAAGGGACTGGTTTGGCGGACGTTTGATTAAGTAAGATAATCACGTGGTGACATACTTGCCAGAGTATACGTATCAGGAATCTGGTCCTCTATTAGCCACTCCTGGTGGTGGAGGAAAATGCCCACAGTAAGAAGTAGATGATTGTACTTGATCAGCCACATCGGGGAATTCTAAGCTGCTGCTCCCAGCACTTCGGGTAGCTTCCGGCGCCCTAGACCTTGGACCTTCACAATTCAACTCGTTTAATGATGATAGTCGCTGGGGACTAGGTGCTGTATTTCTGGTACTAACCGCGGGTTTCGATGGAGAAACTTGGGCGCGTGTAGCGTCAGCAGAGCTAGACGTGGTCTGCTTCTTAGTATCTGTCCGGATGAGCAAAGTAACCGCGTCTCCAGCTGCAACCTGCTGACTCAAAGAAATCGTGTAGCAGTTGAGATCGACAGTCAAGTCAGTAAATTACTGTGTTACATGAGTTCCTCCTTACCCGATTTGTCAGTAAACATCTGTGTAAACCTAAAATTTGCGCCGTGTCTGAACTGCTCTTGTTTTTTGACGAATTCATTCGCTGCATGTTTATTCGTGAACCACGGCGATGATGGACGGTGTTTTTGTTGCACCTTCTCGCGGAGTCTTACGCAAAAGCACTCTTGTTTGTCCATCTTACTAGCTTTGGATAAGACTCTTTCCACGGTAACAAAGGCATTTCATCGAATACGTTTAACACCACCACTTCGCTTTCACAGCGTAACTGCTCGCGAAATTCCGTAGCTACTGCATCTTTAAACACCCCAGCGCCTACGAGATCTTTATGGCTAGGGGTGGTCTCAGGATGGTTGTTATTTGAGACATTTAGAAAGTTAACTATCGGACTCCGCTGGTGCCAACTTTTTTAATGCTTCTCGAACTTACTGGGTAGTTTCACCATTCACGCTTCCATGCTCACTATTTTTCTCTGTTGGTCTGCGAACGCAAAGGTGATTGAAATTGAGCTTACCTTGGTGTTTTTACTTTCATGTAATGTGCCAAACTTTGGTGTTGAGATTACCGTTTTGGCAGCGGCTTTGGTCTACTTAGAAATAGCTGCAACGGAACAGGTGTTGTTTGTGGTATGTGGATACTTTTCGCCATTTTTGCCATTACAATGCCTTCTTGCGTCATGATGGTCGTTTGGAGACCGGCAATTTTTGAAGATTAGTTGACTTAGTGGGCATATGGTAAGCTACCCCTTTTTAATAACAAATTATGGTCAAAACGTTTCAAAGAAATTAACAGTGATAAAATTTAGCAAATAATGTGCCTATTTGAGCGATTAAGTGGTATAAACAGAATATACTCTAGCATGCAATAATAGCAGGATGCTGTCGAAACGCGCCCGCGTGACATGCATGCAAACAATGGGGTAACGTGCATCATGCAAACAGTCCTGACAACCTAGGTACAGAGTGTGACCAAAAGGTTCGGGGTCACTTCGTGAAGTCTCCCGGTCGTTACACAGCGAAGAATTAGTGGGGATTACTTCTGGTTGGTCGTCGATATTATTTATAAACGGCAACGACGCAAACTTGGACCCTTCGGCTTACCTGATGAGATGGGTGCGGAATAAAAGAGGACAGTCAAATTTACCCCCCAACATTGTGACCTATCAGAAACTAGATTATCCAGTGCTGAATCACGCGTCGGGCGCCGCATGCCCGCAGCCTGTGTAAGAGCCTTAAGGTAGAAGCTCGGTCAAACACCCTCGTAAGGTGAAAGATAAGGTCCGGAATAACACCGCAGTTTGTGGCCTCACCCGGACTGTCCATAAGGGGGACTATCTAGATCACGGACGACAGATTGGTTGGTAACAGGTCCCTTACCATACGGATAGAAATGTCGGTGTGAAGTTGCTTTCATAGTACGCCTTAGTGTACGGTACAGTAGGTCACTATAACCGGTTACGCCACACCAAGACAGTATATAAGCAGGCTGTTGAGAACGGATACCGAATATTTGTTCTATAGTGTTTATTCTGGGCAGAATAAGCGAAGAAAAACTGTATAACTGCTGCGGTTCCGGAAGTAATTTGGGGGGAAAATGACGAACCTATGACCCGGACCCCCGATTCGTCTGGCGCGGTGTTCGTACACTATCCATCAGGACACCCTCCTAAGCCAAGAAGAATGAATTTATTCGGTATTAGCTGTACTTCTCCCATGACGTCTCCCCTGTTGATCCAGCGAACTCTGGGTTGCTTGCTTTTGCATCAACCA